>CM052216.1:8473607-8542697 GCA_028454225.1 Lasioglossum leucozonium | reverse complement strand
TGTAGAAAAGACCCACAATTTATTAAAAAAATCTTATTTCCATCATTTTCTAACATTTTTTGCCAGCGTAAAGACAGTTGTTCAATTCCCTATTCAAAAAAGTCCTTCGACACAACTGTGCATGAACTCATCAAAGGGATTTTGATTACTTTTCGGTCCTCTTAATAGATACAATTTTTTAAATACTTCCGTAGGGTCTGCACTCCATAAAACCCGTTACAGTGTTTTATCGATAAATGTCCCAAGAGTCTGGCCTATAATTGTCCCAAAACTATACCCACAGTCGCCGAGAAGTGTAACATAATACATGTCGGATATATCGGTGTGAGACCGGGAGACCGTTACTAATCCAGTGGCAAAACTTGGTGGATCAAAGTTCCATAAAAAATAATGAGAAATGAAGAAGTTTTGTTATTGGATTAGTTATGTTGACACTTTTCGGCGACCGAGGCCCTCGGAGTTCGTTGTCCTTTTCTATGTTCGGCAGAAGTCAAAGAATAGTATCTCTGGCGGATAATTGTCCCTGGCCGGACCCGTGCTTTGGACAATTATCGATAAAACTCTGTATTAGAGGTTTAATTCGATTCCATGGAACGCGCGCCATCGTTGCGGGTGTGTTCTATGAAACCCACCGGTAAATTAGTTTATTCGAAGATCACCGTAGGCAACTGCCGCGCCGCGTTCCGGTGCGGAAATTTTTCACTGTGCTCCCGAAAAAACCGAGACGAACCGCAGAACTATTATCAACCGTAGAACCGATCGCGAGTCGGATTTTTCCAATTAAATGATCGCCACTCGAGCTGATTTCGTGAAAATCTATCGGCGGGATTCATTATTATCGTCCGCGGGTCTCTCGCTTCCTCCTCCTTCTACGTCAGCGTGTAACCACACCAGTGCCAGCGGCGGTGGCGTTCGGGACGACGATTCCAGTTCTCCCGTTATCGATCGCCAGTTTCGCCTTGACTGATAGGCCAGATCGATCGGGAGGAAAGTTCTCGCGAACCCGAGCACCGCCGCGGAAAAGAACTTTGCGATATTTGGCCGCGACGCGATCCGCAGAGCGCACTGTGGCCCGGAATTCCAAAAACCTGAACGAAACTCGTGTCCCCGTTAATTATACGTTATTGATTACTAGACTGCGCATTTTATGCATTTATGAAAAAATTGGTTCTGTGCAATATAAAACAGAGAAACGATTTAAGAAATTTAGGTATGTCAATAAATCCTTTGAATCCTTTAGAATAATTAAAAAAAGGAAGTCCCTTCTATTTGGCTCCTGACTCCTGCAGTTTGTATAGAAAATTTTTATTTTGAAAACAATTATTTAGACATTAATTAGTAAATCCGAACATCACCAAAAAACTCAAATCGTATGGTCCATTTTTAAAAAATTAAGCGGTTTTGAAAAGTGTACGAAAACTTTTTACACTCACTGTATGTAGAATTACGAGAAACGTAAACACGTTATAGATATCAATATTTTGAACAACTTTTTCCTTCACAAATAACAGGCGGTCTTTTTTTCCGATATAAATTTTCGTACAGTAAATTCTTGATCTAAGAAAAACCTTCGGGTCCGTGCTGTCTCTTAGATCGTGTAGCGCTTTTCTTATTACTTTCTTTGAAGAAAGTGCAACATTTGTGGAATAGCCTGTAGAATAATTTTGATTTGCCGCTTTATCTACTGCGTTAAATTGAATCTGCGTTGATTCCACCATGAATGATCATTATTCCTTTGCAAAATTAAACTAATTAGTCCGCAAAGTCAAAAATAAAATAACGGACTAAGTTATGGATTATGAATTCTTTGATAATGTGCGTGCACATTTCTCGCGTGAACTTTCAAATTTCGCGCTAGTTCTACCACAGTTCCTCAGCATTCTTTATAGATCTAGGCTAAGATAATAAAGGTAGCTTTTTTTTAAAGCACGGCTATTTGTGGAAAACGAGTTCAACAGAAAATGCAATCTTATAAATGCCGCGCGGTGCATTTGTTATCACAGGAGAACCTCCCATAAAATTGTATTGACCCATTTTCTTCCCACGAACGGCCACGTTCAGCATTACGCCGTTGAATACTTCAGCGATGTAATAATTTTTACGTTACACTTTCGGATTAAAATATTGCCGCTCCCGCTTCCATAAATCCGTATAAAGTAAATCATTTCGAAATCTTAATGAAACCAAATGAAATACTGCCTATCTTTGTGCACGAGCAGATTCCTAAAATACGACAAATGTAGTATATCAACGAAATGTAATGGCGCTTATATTTTTATTATAATTTATATTATACAAAATCGAAGTTAAATGGAAAGGTATTTTCGCTTTTAATCGTCTTAAACAGTCGAAAATAATGGAGCAATATCATGACTCCCTTCCAATGCCTTTGCAATTTTCTATACTTGTCCTGCACGGTTTTATTATAAATTCAATGTCATTTACGTTCAACTGGTTGAAAACTTTCTTTCGTCGTTATGCATCTTATACATGGAAATACATGGAGAAATGAGGCACATTTACTGTGATTTAACGGTTTCAATTCGCATTATTATTACTCTTTTGTAAATGGGGTTTGTTTAAATTTAAATTTCCTTCGGAGAGTTCCTTCGGCAACGAGCACATGTAATATTAAAATGACAAACTTATTTCAACCCTTCGTAGAATATCCTTCTGTGAACCGGAATTTTTTTTCGCTTTTTGCGGTTCAGTTACGTTACGTTTTCGAAGGTACGACGAACTTCGCATGAATGCGTTTGTTAGAGCCTGGTTAAGAGGGAACAACACAATGAGGGATGGATAATATCGATTTGTGTATTTTATTATAATCCACAATGTACAGACTATATCAGAATACGGGAGCGCAATTTCAATGGCAAATTCAACAGAATGAAATAAGAAAAAGGTTTTATGTAGACCTACCAGTTTTGGGACAGCCTGTATAGTATGCTTACAGTAATCCCGCACCCTTGTTGCACCTACACGTTCAATTTACGTCGACTTTCGGGTACAATGTAGATTATTCAGATTTTACAATGAAGATCGTTTACTGCCTACAGGTTGATCCTCGTCGGCACATGTTTAGTAGACAAGCAGAGCGCAGAAAATCAAAACAGTACGGGCAAGGATTATTCCGAGTAGAGTGCTACACTCGGGGAAAGTTTCATTCTGAAACGCGAACCGGGTAATCAGTCATTTTACGCCGGAGTTCTTCCTGCTAAAATTTCGCCTTGGGCCGAAAGTCAAGCGATGATCAGCCGCTGATGCTATTCTCGCTCGCCTGTTTTCACTCCTAACGAGCCTGCGTTTACCCGCAATTATTCATTTACCTTCGTTACAGACCTATTCCACCAACGAAGAAAGTTGGAAAAATTGATCCACTCTCTCAAAACGCGCTTAACTGGTTAAAAATAATGTCGAAATGTACGAAACGAAATATTGATTGTACTTTTCGTGTGACCATAGTAGTACGTATTCGGACGTGTCGCAAAAATATAAAATCTGCCGATAAGGGCCGGATTATTAACGCTGCGCATACCGTACGCCGTACGTACACGGACACAATGCAAATTTCCCTTTATCTTGGATCTTACGAAACCTTTGATAAAGAAAATATATTCTATTTAACCTCCTTTCTTTGTAGATTAACTCGCGAAGATGGAAATTTGCATAATGTTACACAGACTACGAGAGAAGTACTTCTGAGACGATTAGATTAGCGCAGAGGTTTGTCGCATTTGTAGGCCACAATCGCGAACGAACTTACGTAATTACAATGCGATTTTCATTAAACGAACTAGTATACAGCGGATTCCGCGCGACTTAACCGCCACAAGTTTTGAAATAAATGAAACGAAGGATAATTAACTTCGGGTTGATAGAATCTGTGAAATCGGGCCAGGTGTAATTCTCCGAATGTCTTTCAACGATTCATTCAGAAGGTTAACGAACACCTGAAATTTCACTGCTTGATTACTAGAGATCTTTTATCCATGTTTCAGAAACCAGAGATACAGTAGGTGTACAAAATATTCGTACGCCTTTTAAAAACCTTTTTCAAAAGTGGACCGAACAGATTGAGTTTTTTTTTAGACGTTAGAAGGATTAGCTTACTAGCTAATGTGTAAATAATTTTTTATTAATTGTCATTGGTCGCAATTTCGGGGGAAAAAATGATTATCTGTGCCTGTAATGAAAATTTACAGGGTGCCTTGGTAGGTATAAGTAAGTTATATGTATGTAATGATATTTAGTCTCCTCAGGGTTTCAAATCCATTCCACCACCTCTCCTTTACCAATCCTCACTATCGCCTAATTTCAAGCGGGACCTACTTTTTATTAAGTTGGGTTCCGAACTACCTATAAGTAAGTTATATGTCGGCAATCGGACATATCGATGAATCGATATGAAGACCCGTATTTGTTTAAAATCGAAAAACAAGCGAGCTAGCGAGGTGAACAGAGGCGAGAAGAAACAGAAAAACATAGAAACGCAAAGCGAGCGCACGCATTAGAAATAAGGTTCTTGAAAATATTAAAATAAATATAAAAAGAGTTATTATTTAAATATTTAAACGAAATCAGAAGTGGGATACGAGCAGTTTAAGATGAGTATGCCAGAAGAAACGCCTAAAGCGAGTGGTGTTGTTTTTGATACTGATAAACCGGTGGATCCAAATATTTTGATTACACAATTATTCAGTTTGTTGCGTCATAATAATGAAGCGTCTACTTCCACTGACAAACCGGTAGCATTACGAAGAAATTTTTTTGAAAATCGTTTAGAAACGTTACCGAAACCATTTGATCCGGAAACAGGAAGAACTTCTTTATATTTACGATAGACTTTTTGCGGGAAAGGCTGTATTTCTGTTACGCCAAATGTTCAAAAATACATCCCTTGAGCTGCTATGCATTCAAATGTATCGCAATACACAACATAATAACAGATTCGGTGTTGACAGGAGGACAATTATGATATACCTTCACCTATACGTTTGTACAGAATCGTGTTTATCCACTACTAATTACTCAGAATACCTTCTTGCTATCAGATTTCCACAGTTTCTAAGATTTCTCGATCAGTTTATCGATGAACGTTTCACAATGCGTTACTCGAAGGAAGATAAGATTGATATGATTTTCATTTATGGAGAAAGTCGACAGTGTTTAAGAGAAGCCGTGCAGTTGTACAAGGACCGAATTCCTAATCGTAATTGTCCATCAGTTTCCGTTTACTCCAATTTGATAAATAAATTCCGTGAAACTGGTAGTGTCGAAAATAAAAAACGTACAAAGGTGAGGACTGTAAGGAATGAAGCAAACACAATTAATGTTCTGGCAGCAGTGAATATAAACTCTCATGCTAGTACGAGGCAAATCGCACGAGGAAGTGGCATTAGTCAAAAATGTGTAGTGCAAATATTCCAGGAACACAAATTTCACCCCTTTCACCTATCAAATCATCAAGAACTTCATGGTAGAGACTTTGTAAATCGTGTAAACTTTTGCCAGTGGGGATTGAGACATTTGGCGTAACAGAAATACATCAAATGAATCTTACACGTTGAATTTTATTTATACCATTTTTCTGGGTTGAAGGTCATTTGAAGGTCATATTGTTACATGCATGAATTCGTTGTTTTGTCAGCTACAACATTACGTTAACGAAAATATATCATTCCATTTAAAAAAACATCGATAACCTTGAAATCTCATAAAAATTACCTTGAAATTTTTTTTCTCTTGCACCGTTATATGTGGCCCTTCAAACAGTGTAACTTTGTCCTACGAAGTTTTTTTGTACAACGAAAAGTAACGGAGATATTTAGGTGTCCTGCTTTATCGAATTCACCCTGTATATTATTCAAACGTTTGTGAAGACTTTGAAAAATTTTTCTTGTGACTGAAACCAACATAGATTTCAAGACTGAAGCTTTCTCTTTACAACGGCACCTTAAAAATTGATTTACGATTTTTTTCACTGTTTTATGCAAGAAAAATAAGGAACAAATTTGGTCGTGTATAGCCCCGTTGGTGTAACTTATACTAGTGTAAAGTTGACGGCAGAGCTCTCATTCGAAGTTCGATGAAACGGCTAAAAAAAATCGTATATCAATTTTTAAGGTGTCGTTGCAAAGAGATAGCTTCAGTCTTGAAATCTATGTTGGTTTCAATGACAAGAAAAATTTTTCAGAGTCTACACGGACGTTTGAATGTATAACATTTTCAATAAGAAACGCGTCTTCAGTTTCTCGCTTGCTACGCCATGAAAAAAGATCTTGGAATAAAATGAACGATGGATTTTGAAAATAGAGGCTCTCAGCTTTAACCTGAGTCAAATTTTATGATCGTGTGGTCATCTTTTACGAAATTATTACTGTTTAAATATTGGCAATTTTTCGAGAATCGGGTATTTAGTGTTGAAATACTTGTTGAATCCACAGGAGCTCTGGCTGACAAGCATGTACAGTGAGCGAAACTCGTTTAAACGCACTTCAAAATATACGAATTTTCATGTTTATATGAATGAATAGGTCAGTTGATGTTGTCAAGGCGGGGCTATTTACTTTGCTCGACCTTTACTTTCAATCACTATGTTTCGTAATTTTCCGTATTTACACGCCAGTCTATGTCGCAGAGTGAAACCTGTTACACCAACTTCTACAAGTGCGAAATTCCTTTAAACACAGTGCTTTTTTCCCCAAATATTGATAGGAATTATAAAGGTAAGTGTTTCATTTAAAGAGTGATAATAAAGGTATTGTTGTCCCGTGTTCTTGATTGTCATATTTTTTATTTGATGTAAAAGAACAAAATGGCAAAAGGAAAATATTTAAATGAAGCGGAAAAGGCAATAATTGCATCTTTAAAAAGAAGGGGGGAATCGAATCGAAAGATTGCGAAAAAAATTAAACGTTCCGAGTCGGTAGTACGCAATTTTTTGAAACGTGGTGAAGATTATGGCAAAAAACGTGGTACGAAAGGAAATGCAAAAATCACAAAACGAGAAAAACACCATAATACAGGAAGCGACAATAAAAATTAGTTGCACGTCAAATTGTTGCGCAATTACAATTGCCAATAACATCGAGACGTGTACAACAAATTTTGCACAACGCACCAAACATTGTTTTTAAAAAACCGATGAGAAAGCCGATGTTAAAGCAGCATCATAAGACTACACGTGTAGAATTCGCAAAAAATTATATGCACTGCATCGACCAGTGGAATACAGTCATTTTTTCCGATGAAAAGAAGTTTAATTCGGATGGTCCAGACGGATGCTCATCATATTGGCATGATTTGCGACAAAAAAATGACCCCAGACTAAGCCGAAATTTTCATGGTGGAAGCGTTATGATTTGGGGAGCTTTTTCTTCATTTGGAAAATTAAAATTTTGTTTTGTTTCCACCAAACTGAACTCGGAAAAATATATTAATCATCAAATATATTAAATTACATTTTTAAAGGATGTAGTTGGAGAAAACGAATTTATATTTCAACTGGACAACGCAGCGGTTCATGTTTCCAGATATTCCCGTGAATCCTTCAAAGAACGAAACATGCATATAATGGAATGGCCAACATGTAGCCCTGACATGAACCCCATAGAAAATGTATGGGCTATACTGGTCAGAAAAGTTTATGCCAATGGTCGTTAGTTCACCAATATAGACAATTTAAAAGAAGAAATTAAACGCTGCTGGGAAGAAATTCCTAATATCAATATTAAAAATCTTATAAATTCAATGCCAAATCGAATTTTCGCCTTAATTCAAAGCAATGGCGGTCATACAAAATATTTTTACACAATATGTTTTCAAAAAATTTTTACAATATGTTTACACGAATTTCGCACGTAAAATATGGTTTTCTTTATGAAGATCCTTGCGTAAATGTCCTGTTAAATATACATGTGCAAATATTATAGTGTATAAATATATTTATAATCCGCAGTTATTGTTACACATTTCTTATTAAAATTTTGAACCTATAGACCCAAAATCCTCATTTTTATATGCGCGTTTACGAATTTCGCTCACTGTAGCAAAGTCGACAGATTAATATTTGTCTCCCCACTCTACCTTCCCCTTCTACGACGCTCCGTCACAGACTGATCACGTGACGCGAAATGTACAAAGCCACGCCTCGACCGAGGCTTTGAAAAGAAATGTTATCATATAAATGTGCATTCCGCGTTATCGGTGGAGACCTTTTCGATGGCTTTCCGTGCATTGTAATTCATCATCGCGACCGGTCGCTACGAAAGAGAACAATTACGTCGCGGAGGTTATAAAAATATACGCTCGGATTGCTCCAGTTTTCTTAGGCCGCTTTAATATTTGAATAGCTCACCGTTGCTCGAACCCGAATATTTATAATGTCGACGGACGTTGCATTCGCGTCCTTTTCGCCAGTTTAACTCAACGCCGCATTCTTTTAATGCATTCTCCTCCACAGCTGTTGACGTCTGACCTACTCTACGGTCGCTCGCGAGAGTATCTAGTCGCTCTAATTAGGGAATAAATCCTGTGACATTCGAAGCGAAGAAAATTAACAGCGTCGCGTTTTTATTCGGCTATTCGGGACGATCAATTTATTTTTAAATGTCGTTTCTTATTTTCGATTAAAAATATTTGTTAAAAATCTACCACACTTTGCTAGGCATTTTTTAAATATATCGTTCACGCTTCTCAAGAATTAGTTGCATTCAAAAAAGCGGTGATGTTGGTAAATAGTAACAGCACTCTACGTTAGATTTCGATACCGTGTAAAGTTACAGTTAAATAATAGTATAGTAAAAGCTTTATTTGTTCGACTAACAAGAATCAATGTTTTCGGAAATAAAATTGTTGTATATACAATTGAAGGTCTTTAGAAATAATTATCTGTTACAAAAGAACCGGAACAACACACTTATACAATTTTTTTAACAAAAATAATGAGATTTAGTACATTTCAACGTCACAAAATTGTAGTTACATTACAACATTTAATAATTCCAACTTTAAGTTTATATTTTAACGAAAATGTTTAAGTCTGAACTTTCTGGTGGAGCTGTTAAATGGAACTTTAAGTGGAACTTTGTTAAATAAAACAATATTAAAAAAAATAATAAAAACAGTTCGAATCATTGAATTTCAATAGCACTTGTTCACTAGGAAATATTTAAAAAAATCCGATTAGAGGTTTAATAAAATAATAATTTAATGAAAATTGATATCGGCGCTAGGTTCGATCAAAAATTATAGTGAAAAAGCCTGTTTGCAGAATTTACCGATTTACGTTTCGATCTACGCTAAAATGATCCTCAGAATCAAGTAATTGCGTCTGTGAATAAAGGGGGCGTTTTAAGTGATAGATGAAAAAGAATCTATAAAACCTGAGGAGGTTAAAAAGAGAAGTGATGTTATTTTGAAAAAATTGTGACAAGGTAGTAAAAGTAAATTGAGAAGGAAAAACTTTAGAGATGATAAATCATATAACAAACATTACTTATTAAGTTATATATGTGAAGAATTATCGGCGTAAGGTTCGATCAGTTAAAACAATTAGCTATGTTATGTTCTTTAAAACGTTACGATTCGGATATGAATCTGTACAACGTCTATTTGGCCACGTTTTGCTAAAAATTGTGAAGGAACAGGAGGTGGTGTTTCGTCCTAGACCCGCTAGAGAACTCATCAGTAAGGCTATCCAGCGGGCCCTGCCTTAGACACACAAGTGTCGAAAGACTTTTTGAAGAAAGTTATTAATATACTGATTGATGACATTTCAGTAACTAACGAGAAAGGATTCGACGATGTGTACCTCTTGCGGACGGAGTCGAAACTAATCTTTCTCAAACTCATTAAATTTTTCGCCATTTATGAATAATATTAAGGTTTTTATCGATCGAAATTTTATATTATATATGTGAAGAATTATCGGCGCAAGGTTCGTTCAGTTAAAACAATTAGCTATGTTATGTTCTTTAAAACGTTACGATTCTGATATGAATCTGTACAACGTCTATTTGGCCACGTTTTGCTAAAAATTGTGAAGGAACAGGAGGTCGTGTTTCGTCCTAGACCCGCTAGAGGACTCATCAGTAAGGCTATCCAGCGGGCCCTGCCTTACACAACTGTGTCGAAAGACTTTTTGAAGAAAGTTATTAATATACTGATTGATGACATTTCAGTAACTAGCGAGAAAGGATTCGACGATGTGTACCTCTTGCGGACGAAACACCACCTCCTGTTCCTTCACAATTTTTAGCAAAACGTGGCCAAATAAACGTTGTACAGATTCACATCCGAATCGTAACGTTTTAAAGAACATAACATAGGTAATTGTTTTAACTGATCGAACCTTGCGCCGATAATTCTTCACATATATAATATAAAATTTCGATCGATAAAAACCTTAATATTATTACTTATTAAGTAATGCCGCGTAATATTCATGTATCTTAAAGATTTTCTTTGGTGTTTAATCATATGTGAAGTCTCTAGTAGTATCTTATGGTGTATATTAACTTCTTTGTCAACAAATTTTAGCATTCTCATAATTAAAGCTATGATCAAATTCAACTGAACGTCTCGTAGAAGCAGTATGTTGAGTTGGTGGTAAAAAAATGTTGTTTTTGTGCTTTCTAATTCTGCTTTCTCAATGTCTACCAGTTTTTCCAATGTAAACCTGATTACATCCATTGCATGGGCCAGGGCTAGAATATACAATGTTGCAGTTTTTCTTTAAAGGAACTTTATCTTTAATGATTTTAAGGATAGTACGTATACCTACTCCTCTGAAAATTCTTGTTATGCCATTCAAAATGTTATCAACATATCAGAACTGTTAGAACCTATTCTCCATTAGCGTTACCTCTTTGCGTTCTTAGACGTAAAGAGGATGATAGTTAATAGAACAATAGCCAGTCAACAAAATAATATTTCGAATGAGAGACTGATTTCGTCGTGGGTCGATCATTGCCTCCGCATCCGTCTTCCGCGACATTGCTAATTGTAAGTAAGTAAACTTCTAGCCAGTGGTGGACGATAATAAAGCGGAGACTGTCAAGAGCGAGGCTATAAATTCCGAGGGGTCGTTTCGGCTTCGAATGTGTCAAAATTTGAACGGGCGGACGCAGTTGATCGCGAAATATCGCCGAGCGAGTGCTCAAAAGATGACACGGAACAGCAGAGGCTCAAGTTTACGCGGCTATTAAGCGTTCGCCGTAAAAGCAAAGAAACGAACGGAAACGCGGCCGTCCCCGCGCCGGTAGCTATTCGCCTAGCACGACAATCTTCGGCTTGTCGTCCATTATTTTCGCGGTGAAATATCCCCCGACGCGGCGGATCACAGGGACCGTTGGCAACCGGACGATATTTCAGATTTCATTAACACGCGTTTTCTAGAGAGAAGCAACGCGCTGTACATACAAATATAACACGGGTACTCATAAGTTTATTGTGCCAGTAAAAGCCGGGACCATGCCAGCGAACCGGCTTGCTGGGATTATACGACGACGCGACGCGCGACGGTGCCAGGGTGCTGTGTTCGCCCGGTGTAAAGAGCGCCGGAATCGTGTAACACGCTGTCCATATATCATTCGACCGCTGACGAGTTATGCGAGAACCTGTCCGGACGCTCGAAACATTCGAAATTGGAACCGGAACGACGCTTCCAAGGAAAACTGCTGCTCCACAAAATTTCGATTGTTGCTTTTGTATTGTTAAGACATATGTAAGAGGCCTCTTGGAAGGGGGCTATCCCGAGGGTCTGTTTTTTTATTGTCAATCAATTTATGGCTAGGGCTACGGCTGGCAAATTTTAAGACTGAAAATGACCCTGACCGTACCCCTACTACCCAGGTAGCACTCGGATGTCCGATGGATGTCCTAAATACGTCCGTAGTCGGACCTTCGTATGTCCCAGGGACGTCCGAATCATGTCCGTATGTCCGAGATATGTCCGATATATGTCCGATATACGTGCCAGAAATGTCCGAATGATGTCCGTGTTACAAAGTGTGACGTACATAGGACGTCCCGTGCGGACCTATCTGGGACCTCCCTGGGACGTATGTGGAATTTTTCAGTAAATAAAAAATTATGAAAATTTGAAAATACTGTAGGTTACGTTATTGTTAATTATTCCCTTCAGGGTTATAATTCCATTAACAATGCTCCAGCATTTTCCACCTTCCATTTATTTTTTTTATTTATTTTATTTTTTATTATATAATATTCATCGTATTGGACCTACAGTTTATTATGGTTGATTCTGAACCATCCCGGTGTGTCACGTTTTTTTATATCACTTGAGAAAGAACCTCAAAGGTGCCGGGGGGATTCGAACCCGGGATCACAAGAGTTGTAACCGCGAGCCTCATCACTTGAGCCACTGGGCGTTTTTAAATTTAAGAAAAAAAAATACTATACAGTGTTATATTATTTTTGATCTATTCAACATATTAATTAAGAAAACAAATGCCTATTTTACTTCTGTTATTTGATGCAACTCAAGTACAAATTTTTTATTTTGTATAAAGATCCGCTCTCTAGCTCTTAACTATTATAATATATATATATCATTAAGGTATTCGAAATACATGAGGAAATTCGAATATATATATAGGTATTAATATATGTCTCACGCGTAAAAACTGACTACTCCGACGAGATATAAAATTGAAGTTCTACGTCCGAAATTGAAGTCCTACGGATGTCCTTAGGACGGAAAAAACTAATGTCCCTGGGACGTCCGAAATTTAGGTCCTACGGATGTCCTTAAAACGAAAAAAACGACGTCCCTGGGAAATCCGAAATTTTGGTCCCACGGATGTCCTTAGGACGTAAAAAACGAACGTCCGTGGGACGTCCGAAATTTAGGTGTCAGGGACGTCCGTGGGACATACAAAACGGACATAGGACGTATGGATGTAAACGGTACCTAAAACGGACGTCCCATGGACGTACGGTGCTACCTGGGTAATACTTAGTTTGGGTAAGGACCCAACATGTGATGCGCAGACCCTCGAGGACCTTCTCAGCGGACCCTTTGTCAACCGCTGTTGGGTTTTTCCCTGGTCCCACCCTGCATCTTGTGGGGGCGTTGAGGGACCAGGAAATACTTCGTTTGTTTCTATTGGTGGACATAACGCCCCACTTTTTTTTCTAGATTTTTAAGACAAGTTTGTGACCTCCCTAGGAGGCAAGCGTGAGTTAGATTTTCGTCGACCGTCGAACGGCACACAGTTGTTACAGTACCAGTTTCTCCGTATTGTTGTTTGAAATAAATATATAATTTCGTCACTGCTGGACTTTATATTTTTTTGCGATAGCACGAGTCGTTTCTAAGTTCAGATCGGACGCGCATCCCCGACATGTATAGTGTTACTAGCAGAGGGCTGGCATGTAGGGCGTGACCGAGGTTCGGTTTAAAGGATTCGAATAGGTTGATCGCGCCGAATGGTGTGGTGCAAAGATGTTCGGGAGAGGATTTGAATAATCTAGTCACCAGGATTGACTTTAGCTAACGAGACCAAAACATTTTATTCAAAATATAGGAACAGCTTGTGGACTGTATCTGAGTAGTAGCGCGATTGACTATTACAAGAGTCAATACTCTTGTCTGACTATATGTTCCGTAAGAACTGAATGTTCAGTGACCGTAAGCGAAGTGTGCGGACTTCGGTGTCTTTCGCTAATCTAAATCTGCCTCTGCGCGCTTGCCGAACACCGATATTTTTACTAAATTCTCCATGGGGGTGTGACCTTCCTCAGCCAATGGGCACAGATATTTTCTCAGTGACCATCACCCCCCAATGGTAGGAGAAGTGGTGGAAATAAAGACCGACCCTTCGGCAAGCCGCGTTGACGGGAAAACCCGGGACTTGGGCCGCGCAACGGAGGTAAGGCCCTTCCGGTGACCCGTAACAATAACCCAAGACCTTGATGGGCGAGACGGCACTGCGGAAGATTAAGACCCGGGAAGTGCACGTGCATCGGTGAAAGTAATAAAAACTACTTCTCGAGTCCTAATCCCCGAAGCGAGGAATTTTTACGTTCCTGAGTCGTAAAATAATCGGCAAAATCCTGTACCCGAACATTTGGTTGCCAAATGTGCGAGACGGACACTTGGTCGAAAAATTAATGAAGTGACCCACGACGACGGTCACGCAAACATAGGTAAATGTGGACGGGCCGGTGGTTATTACCATTGAGTTGCCACGCGGGGAGGATGTCGTGGACGTACCAGTGTATTACTTAACCCTTAAGTGGGCGCGCAATAGCACTGAGTGCTCCGTTTGTAGTTTAATGTAGTATAATTTGTATTTCTGCTAGTTACGATTGTCACGCCCCCACATAACCTACGATTGTAGTGTCATCTGTAGTGTCCGATATGGTTTCAGTTATCAAATTATATGTATGTAATGATATTTGGTCCCCTCAGGGTTTCAAATCCATTCCACCACCTCTCCCTTTACCAATCCTCAACAATCGCCTAATTTCAGCGGGACCTACTTTTTATTAAGGTGGGTTCCGAACCACCTATTTTGCCAACAACACGTGAAACGCACCCAGAGGGTCACTTCCCGGCTTTTTACCAAGCGGTCACCCATCCTAGGTGCGGACCCCGTCCTACGCCGTTTAACTTCGGTGATCGAACGAGAACCGGTATTTTCAGCGAGGCAATGGTCGTTGACAGTTATCAAATTATATTATCAGTTATAAAATTTCATAAGAAACTGATAATGAACAGTGATATACGTAGTTTTAAAGGATGGTGCACAAAGTGCTCCGCGCGCCCAGTTATTTAACAAAAATAGGCGCGCCCACTTAAGGGTTAACATCGGGTTGCCACTAGGTATAATGTCGTGGACGTACCGAGTGTTGTATTTAACATCGGGTTGCCACTGGGGAGGATGTCGTGGACGTACCAGCGTATTACTTAACACCGGGCTGCCACTAACAAGGGAGCTTACCCAATCGTAACACGCCGATTGTAATAAAATTTTGGCATGATATAGAATTCAAAAAAATATTTGACACGTATTTTTTTATAGCGGCCGACATTCATGTTAAGGGGGTGAAAATAGCTCTCAAAGTTGGGGTGGAAAATCTATTTTTATTGAATATCTCCGAAAGTATTAGGTCTAGATAAAAATTTCAAAATGCAATTTGTGCGTCTTTGAATAGCGAATCTTCTCGCGTAAACTGATTAATCAAATGATAATTTGTTTAAAAAATATGTTAAAGGTTAAGTTTTCTTGCAACATTTTTGGACAAAATATTAAACTTTTTTCGTTCCGCGGTCATAATAGTCATATTATGTTCCAATGCTTATGCGAGGCACGGTGGCAACCGTAATGGAAAATTTGTTCGGGTAAGGATAACCGTTTATTTGGAGTTGTTCCACGTTAAAAGGGATTGAGTAGCCTTGAAAAAGGTATAGGTACCGCGAAAGTTGGCCCGCAAGGTGGGGGGTACTTGGGGGGAAGGAGGCGATATGTTTTGAAACCGATCCGTCCCGCGTCCTGCGATGGATCGCACAAACGAGCAGTTCGTCGTTCGAGGCGAAATCGCTCGAACAGTAATGAAAATTTAAAAGGTGTATTCGGTAGATCTAAATAAGTTATACAGCGTGTCAAAAAACTCTTTCAGCTCCCGGAAATGGGAAGTTCCTGGGGTGATTTGAAGCAACATTTTCCTTTGCAAAAATGGCCGCCGGTGCTTCGTTTGGAGATATTAACCCTTAAGTGGGCGCGTCTATTTTTGTTACACAACTGGGCGCGCGGAGCACTTTGTGCACCATCCTTTAAAACTACGTATATCACTGTTCATTATCAGTTTCTTATGAAATTTTATAACTGATAATATAATTTGATAACTGAAAACCATATCGGCTCTAGTGGGATGACACTACAGTCGTAGGTTATGTGGGGGCGTGCCAATCGTAACTAGCGGAAATAAAAATTATACTACATTAAACTACAAACGGAGCACTCAGTATTATTGCGCACCCACTTAAGGGTTAACGAAAAACACGGACCAATCAGAGCGCGACCTAGACACGTGTTGGCAAGGGTGGTCCGGCGCGCCAGGCGGATCCCCTCACTGGAGCGTTAGCAGTCCGCCGCGAAGAAGAAGCGAACAAGCGGAGTAGTAGAAATTTTGAATTATGTATTGTAAAAACTCACTTATTTAGCCGTAAATCCACTTGCTGCTTGGAAATGTGGGTCACTGACACTTGGGACATTTATCGATAAAACACTGTACTCTATTTCCGACAACTAACCGATTTTTAACGTTACACATATCCAATGAATCCGAGTGTTCGCATTATTTACATTTTTAATGAGGTCTGAGTCTCAACTCTCCAATGTTTCATTTGCTGTCGATCTCTTGAGGGTTTCCGTAAAAATTCCGAGTTTCCTTGACACTGGAGAATATTTTTTACGTCCCTGTCCAATTCTTCGATTCGATCGGATCAGCAATTCGATCGGAATCACAGAACAGATGCCAACCTGTGGCAACCAATCTATTCTGTGCCGCTCTTACGCGGCTCAACGTATCGAACCGAGATTGCCTTCATTTCGGAAATTCCATTTTTTACGAATTCACCTTTCACAGCGACATATTTTTCATTCGATCCGATTCGAGAATATACAGTGACAGACAGAAGAAAGTGTAAATAACAATGGATACGATAAAAATCGCAATTTTTACAAATTGACATTTCATTTTATAGCCATCTTTTTACGGTGAGTTTCTTTCTGGAATCAATTGGTAGAGAAAATAACAGGAACCAAAGGTTCTAATATCGAGCAATATTTTATAATAATTTGACATCGTGGTGATCATAAATGGAATACTGATACTGTGGAATATTGTACAAAACAGTGTTCTCATATTTATGTCAATGAAATAAATAAAGGCCAAAACGTTTAAAATTGTTTTAAAACCACAGGGATTGTTAAAGGAAATTCATAAAAATGATGTTTTTGTAAAATATTATACAAAACAACATATCCAAGGTAATAAAGTAAATTGTTCTAGAAACGTTTATAATTTTATACTTTTTTATTTTAGTTTACTATACTAAAGTTTTTATCCTTTATTATTTTATTAATTTAACTAATATACTAAAGTTTATACTTTATTATTTTATTATTTCATTTACTATATTAAAGTTTATACTTTATTATTTTATTATTTTATATATTGTACAGTGGCTGTAAAAAGTATTCGTACACTCTTTAAAACCGAATAATTTTTAAAAAATTTACACATTAACTAGTAAATTAATCCTCCTAATATCACCAAAAAAATCAAATCGTATGGTTCAATTTTAAAAAAGTTATGCGGTTTTGAAAAGTGTACGAATACTTTTTACACTCACTGTATATGATATGTTTCTGAGAAACAAATGATCGTTGAAACTTAAAATTTGGTCAAACCAGTAATTTATATAATGAAAATATTATACAATCTACTCCGTATATTCTTTTCAATTCAGAAATTGATTTGTTTCCGGTCGAAACGACTAATTTGCTCTAATAATTCGAATGTCGTTGGTAAGTACGTCGCGCCGCGCGACGGTCGGTTATTGTTCGCGACTCGGTTATTCTGGTTCGCGTTTCTCTCGATTATCCAGCGTAATCATAAATTTACGATTAGCTTTGTAATAGGATTCTTCCGCAGAATTATTCCATGTGGCGCGCGGATGAATCGTCGAAACCAATTTTAGTTGATAGAAATCACGCTGCGCAAAATGTATCGCGGAGCTAGCCAATCCTCGTTTGAATTCGTTTCGAATTACAGTTGTAATTAAACAGTTCGTGAATTGTTGTCGTTCAACCGATTATTCCATTGTCCGGTTCAAATAAATTCTTCATGGAGGAGAGAAAGTAAACGAGAGACGTACAGTGAGTGTAAAAAGTGTTCGTACATTTTTCAAAACTGCATAAATTTTTTAAAATTGGACCATACACCTTTTAAATTTTCAATACGTACACAGATAAAAAATTTAAAAGTCGAGACCTTTACTTTTTCCTACGCAAATGCGACTAATAACAATTTTTAAAAACAATCATTTACACATTAGCTGGTAAACTAATCCTTCTAACACCTCCAAAAAACTCAAATCGTGTGGTCCAATTTTAAAAAAGTTATTCGGTTCTAAAGAGTGGACGAATACTTTTTATACTCACTTGATTATTACAGTCGTGAACGTTGCTTATTATAATGCTTAAAATTTGAAGAAGAAATGGAAAAATTCGTACACTACGCGTCATTTCATTCATGTACAGTCAGACCCATAAGTGTTCGTACAACTTTTAAAACAGAATTTTTATAATTGTATCAAACCTGATTTTTTGTAAGCAATTAGAAGTATTGGTTTACTAAATGATGTGCAGAAAAGATTTTCCAAAAATTACAGTTTACAAGGTTACAGGTAAAAATAAAAAAGGCATTTTTTAAAATTTTTTTATTTGGGCCCTTAGATAATTTTTAGAGGTGACCCTCAGTCGCCACTAAAAATTACTGTACCATTATTTAAAATATTGTTTACATTTTATTGGAAATTGGTATCGACGTACAACGTGACAAATGCGGGCTATAGGAACAAGCATCTAGCAGTTCAGGGTTCACGAGTTTTTTCAAAGCGCAAAAGAGGTTTTTATCGCAAGTCAAGAGTTCGAGTTTATTGTTTAATCATGAACATTTATAAATTAGCGACTACTTGTCTGAAAGATAGGCAAACGTGCTTAAACTGGTTGCAAGAGCAATCACTAATTGCTAAAGAAATGTATTGTCCAGTGTGTTTAAGCCGGTTTGCAAGAAAGAAGAAGATGAATTTTGATACGTACGAGCTAGGAAGATTTCGGTGTAGTACAGGACATCCTACAAAATCAATTAGTGCCATCAAAAACAGTTGGTTCGAAAATACAAAAATGTCGCCCGAAAAAGTTATACTACTTATCTACGCGTTTGCCAATAAATTAAATATAGAGCAGGCTATACGAGAGACATCATTAACAAATACCACATCTAAGGCGACAGCTGTCGATTAGTATTCGTATTGCAGAGAAGTTTGTTTAATTGCATTAGACGAACAATTTACCAACGAAGGACCAATTGGAGGCGAAGGCAAAATCGTCGAGATCGATGAATCCTTAGTAGGAAAACGAAAATATAATAGACGCTCCAAAGAAGGCAATTGGATTTTGGGCATGGTAGAAAAAGATGGTACTGGGTACAAACTCGAAATCTGCCCAGATAATAAACGAGACGCGAACACTTTAAATAATTTAATCATGAAACATGTGGCACTGGGTACGGAAATATGGACAGACTGCTGGAAAGCTTACAACGATCTGGAAAAAATACCCGGTATGAATTATAAGCACAAGACTGTCAACCACAGTCAAACGGGTAGCAACCGATTTGTTAATGAAGAGAGAGGGGGCAAATACACAAAAAGTCGAAGGATCGTGGAAACATTTAAAGTACAACGTGACAAATGCAGGCTATAGGAAAGAACATCTAGCAGACCATATGTGTGCCTATATGTGGCACAGAATTGTACTGTTCGGTTACGGTCTCGTAATTGACGCGGTTCACGCCTTGATGCGTCGATTTCCAAAACCGCCGGTTTGCTGTCCGCCAAACTAATCTTGGACAGCCTGTTCGAAAATCGGTTGAACGTATTACCCCGATCGAAGAAAACGCGTTTCGTCCCGGACCTGTCAGAGGACTCGTCAGTAAGGCTTTACTGACAGGACCTGCCTTAAACGCGGGGAATGCGCGACGTTTTCCCAAAGATTGATAACGATATATGCAGGGAATGCGCGACGTTTTCCCAGAGATTTGGAACGATGTTGTCCGGTCGACTTTTCTGACGAGAATGGCCGAACGAAACGTGGCTCGGATAGCCGTGTTTTGTTCGTTCGTCAAGTGAACGAAACAGTTGAATTCGAACAAAAGACAAGCGATTTCGACATCGATAGTCATTTGTTTCTGCAGGGAACTTTCTTCATCGTGAAGCGAGCTCCTTCGTAGTCTATGGACAATGTAGTGACGTTCATTGGGTAACGCAAGGCGATGCGTTGATTGGGTTCTGCCGAACGCTGCATTACCGGCTCAACGCACCCTTGATGACTCGTCTCCCTCCACGGTTGGCTCGAGCAACTTTCGAGTGGAGAGAGAGAGACAGAAAAAGAGAAAGCAGGCGACTCTGATATTCTCCAACCAAATTCTTCGAAACCGAGGACCGTGTGCCCCGTTCGGAATTTAGTTCCTTTGCGACGAAACAGTACGGATAAAAGGACTCGATCCATTCGAACAATTATTGCTGGATATAAAAAGTGTTTATCCTACGACTTCTATAATCGATTATTGACAGACGCGAATAGGTGTGCAGTAGAAAAGATAGGAAAAGAGTCAGAAGGATCCTGAAAGAGGAGGTTTGGCGGGTAGGGGACGATCATCTTCCGATCGTGCAGAGTCTCGCACTCCCCTCGGCTTGTTACTGCATCTCGAGGGGGTGAGTGCGTAAAAAGCATTCCTTCTCTCCCTTAAAAAAAAAACAAAAGGGTGCGAAGTTGGGAGTGTGGAGTTGGGGGATGGGAGTGGAGATGTGCGTAAACGCATTAGCGATGATGATTAGTGACGATAGTGATCCCTCTTTATACGGATTTGAACCAGCAGCCGAAAGTGTGCTCCTTATGAAGATTTGAACCAGCCGCCAGAAGTGTGCGCAGAAATGGTATGTAATCGGTCACATCATGCTGCCGCATGCGCTGCCAGGGACGTGCGCATATACGTTAGATCCCCATGCAGTGTATGTAATGATATTTGGTCCCCTCAGGGTTTCAAATCCATTCCACCACCTCTCCCTTTACCAATCCTCCACTATCGCCTAATTTCCAGTGAAATTATACAGAATTATACAGTGTGTCAATTAACCCGGCTACGTTTTAAAAAAAAGGCACTTAATAAGTTGTTTTGGGTCCATTTGGACCCATATTTATTTAATGTTTAGCTATAAAATGTTTTTAAATTTTTTATTTATCTGTTGTTATTAACGAAAATTACATACTAATTGTATGTAATGATATTTGGTCCCCTCAGGGTTTCAAATTCATTCCACCACCTTTCCCTTTACCAATCCTCAACTATCGCCTAATTTCCAGTGAAATTATACAGAATTATACAGTGTGTCAATTAACCCGGCTACGTTTAAAAAAAAAGGCACTTAATAAGTTGTTTTGGGTCCATTTGGACCCATATTTATTTAATGTTTAGCTATAAAATGTTTTTAAATTTTTTATTTATCTGTTGTTATTAACGAAAATTGCATACTAATTGTATGTAATGATATTTGGTCCCTTCAGGGTTTCAAATTCATTCCACCACCTTTCCCTTTACCAATCCTCTACTATCGCCTAATTTCCAATTTCAGCGGGACCTACTTTTTATTAAGGTGGGTTCGAACCACCTATTTTTCCAACAACACGTGAAACGCACCCAGAGGGTCACTTCCCGGCTTTTCACCGAGCGGCTACCCATCCTAGGTGCGTCCCCCGCCCTACGCCGTTTAACTTCGGTGATCGAACGAGAACCGGTATTTTCAGCGAGGCAATGATCGTTGATAGATCCCCATGCAGTGGCACTACTAGTTTCTCGCGAATATCTCGGTAACCCTTCATTTCCGTACAAAATTCTTTCGGATTCGTACTACCCTCCTCCCCCACCACCACCACCCTCCCCTCCCAACCACCTCGGGTGTTGTCACCATACTGAACTTCTGCCAATTAGATATGTTATTTTTGGATCTGCATTTTAATAGAAAGATCTTTCTGTTACTTATCTTAGTCAATGATGAATGTCTTCTACACCAGTGATTGAGTTGATTCAATTCCGAATCTTCTTAAAATGAACGCGTAAAATTAAAAAATGTTTCGCCATTCATGATAATTTTTTGTGGGCCCCACCACCACCACCACCCTCCCCACTCAACCACCTCGGGTGTTGTCACCATACTGAACTTCTGCCTTTTTATTGTTTCGATCGTATTTATGGAAGATTAGCAGGTGAATAACTACACTTGAACTGTTAATAATACTGTTTTAGTCTTCGGAATAAAGATGCGCGTGTCACGTGGACGATAGCGTGTAGCGTGTACAGAAGTAGGTTATGATTAATGGTACATTACTGCGATGGTAGATGGCGCAAGGTGTGCGACCTTAAGGCAAATTTCCAACAGTATTTGTGTATGATACTAGCACCGATACCAATTTTCATGAAATTGATACACAAATACGATCGACACATTACACCAAAAATTGTTTACCTTATGAAATATGTTAGTACCTATTCAATTACTTAAGTATTGTATAAGGTATGTGAATTGCATATCGATAAAATTTAAAAAAAAATCATATTTGGAATGGGATTATTCTAGGTAGGAGGAAATATTTAATTTTCCCTTTAAAATAGGTCCGTTAGTACATTAGGGGGACCGAAAAGTAATACAAATTTCTTCGATGACTCACGTTGTGTCGAAGGACATGATTAAAAAGGGAATCAAACAACTGCTTTTACGCTGGCAAAAATGTTAGAAAATGATGGAAATTATTTTGTTGATTAGTATTTAAGATTTTTCTGATAAATAAACGTTTTTCGCCAGCCAAAGAAAATTTTGATTACTTTTCGGTGCCCCCAGTAATATTGGAGTAAAGCCGAACACGTCGTAAAATGTTTTCCAACTCTGCATCGTTTAGTTTTCCTGTGATATATTGGTGAAAGCGGTCTGTTGCTTGTACGGCTCGATGGAGGAGTAGCTATAAACACGCAAAGCATATTAGCAAATGTTATTTTTCTTTATGAGTGCAATTTGCCCGTTCGCAAATTGATCGCCTGAAAGGATAACGAAATCACTAGTCCCCTTTTTCATTGGTACACGGAATAACCGAATTTCTGTAGCTGCTCGTGCAGCGACGCGCGCGTTCGTTTCACTTTCAAAGTTTTCGGCGAGTTCATAGCAGAAGAAACATCATTGGCCGTGTAAACACAGTTAAATGATTTTAATGGAAAATCAACAAAGGAAGACGCGAAACAGTTTCGACGAATTTCGCGAACGAGCACGAGCATGGAAAAAATTGTTCATTTCATTACGATGCAAAAACACAAACGATTTTTTCGACCTTTTAAACTTTATCGATCGTATATGTATAATAAATGTTTGCTTTGTGTGTTTCATGTGTATTTGAAAATCGTTATAACCATTATAGCGTGTCATTTGAATGGCGGGAGTGGACGAATTATGCTAGATTAAATGATTTCGTAATTGTTAAAATTATCCTGTAATTATTAAAATTAATGATAATTATTAAATTATGTACAATAATAATTGATATCAATAATTAGACCATTCGAAGCTGTTATTTGTTGAATAATTCGACGATGTCAATTAATAATGATTTATTTCCAATTTGTTCGACGACGTGGTAAAAAATGTTACATAGCAATAATGAATGTAGTTTTATGACATTATAAATTTCAAATTTTTATACAAATTTCTATCTCGTTCTGTCCTTATTGGCGTGTGTATTCTATCAATACCTGTATATAATATTATTAATCTATATTTAATAGTAAGTACTTGTCTATTTTCATTTTTTAAGAAGCACAAGTTAAGAGTTTATTGAATATTAAAAATTCGAAAAGGGTTGAAGAACAGTAATGTTTCGATGCGAAAATCAATTTTCTTCTAACATGAAAATTCGTCGGAATTAAACAATTATGTATCCCTGCATCGTGTAATAATATAATGAATTCCATTTTGTTTCAGGGGTACGAGGGGTCCCTGCTGAAAATCACCAGTAAAAATGGAAAAACAGCATCGGTAAGTCACAACATTTCTTACTTTGTCAGATTTAGTATTTGTTTGTACGACAATTCATACTAACCCCGTAATATTTTATGCGAAACATCTTTTACCGTCAGTATATTAAACGAATGTCTAGATTGTCGTCCATTGATAAATACAATAATTCAACTTGCTAACGCCATTTTGAATAAAGCATCTCTTCTCTCTAGAAAATTTATGTATTATCACTTATTAATATATGGCAAAACGTAAATTAAACATGGCATATAAAACAACAAAACTGTACTACAATAAAAGTACTCGAAAACAATCGATGCTTCCAGATATTATAACATTATAACCCCTTGCACCGGAACATCGAGCCAGACTCGTGACGAAGACTTTGCGTATTTTACTTGAAAGTTATTAAAAGCATTTATTAACCCATTTGCGTCATAAGGAAATATGAAAAGAAGGTCTTTATTACCATTTTTATTCTTTAGCTAACGAATAATGATATTTCAAACAAAAGTTATCTGTTTCAAGTCGTAGATTAAGAATCTCTAATGAAAAATATGTTTCCATTTGGAAAAATAAAGTTGACCTTGGAATGACCTTGAAAACATGATGAAAATTCAAACTGGATATGACTGGTGCATCAGCCCCTCCTTGACTCAAACTTTTTATCTGAAACATTTTTTTCTCCGGAATTTAGTTTTTCAGATATTCCAGGTGGCCAGGATAAATGTCCAACCCTGTATACAGGGTGATCCGTTTAAATAAGAACACCTAAATACCTCTTCAGGTTATTGTGATGCAAAAATTATTTGTTACGTAATGTGCATCGTGTCAATGGACCAAATATTTGGCACGAATATTTTTTTTTCCGAAGGTCATTTTTTCGGATTCGTCAAGGTCATCGATGTTTTTTGGTACATAACTACATTTTTTTTTATTGCATCGTGTAACTGATGGAAAAATACATTCAGATATGTATAATAACATGACATAACCCAGACCTTGATCCTCAAAAATTAAAGTTATACCTAGAACTGATGTCGAATATCTTCGGCCACGACTCCTGAACCTACGAATGCGAAGAAAATATTTTTTATCACACTAAGAATATCGATCAACAGATGTGTGTATGTGTTAACTGTTAAAACGACACTCACGTTCTCTTAAGTTATCATCAGAGATGTTCAAAATGGTGTCCTTCGACGTTGATACATTTTCTGAAACGTGCAATGATCGACTGTACAGATCTTTCAATTTTTTCGGAATTAATATCACCACAAACTCTAACTATTCGGTTCTTCATATCCTCTGGTGTAGTTGGGCGTTCATTATAAACTGTTTGTTTTAATTTTCCCCACAAAAAAAGGTCCATTGGTGTGAGGTCTGGTGAACGCGGGGGCCATCCTAGAACTTCGGTACGACCAATCCATCGATTTGGAAATTTTAAATCCAAAATTTGTTTAACAAGGCGTGTAGAATAAGCCGAACAACCGTCATGCTGATACCACATTTTTAAACGGATATTTAGTGGTACATCATGAACAAGCATTTGTAGCTCATTTTGCAAGAATCTTGCATACTTTTCTCCATTTAATGTACCGTTTATGAAATAAGGACCAATTATTTGATTATTTAATATGCCACACCAGACATTTACACTCCACGGTCTTTGTTTATCCACTAATCTCAGCCAGTGTGGATTGTCAGTTGACCAATAATGCATGTTTCTTAGATTTAGCTGTCCATGGTTGGTGAAAGACGCTTCATCAGAAAATAGTACTCTTTTAAAAAATGATTCGTCATTTTCGTATTGCTGCAAACCCCACCGAGAAAAATTCATACGATTTACAAAATCTGTTCCGTGAAGGTCCTGATGTAACGATAGATGATAGGGATGAAATTTTTCTTCTTTCAATATCCGTATTACGCTTGTTTTAGAAATGCCAGTGTCACGCTCGAATTGTCTTAAACTCACTTGTGGAATTTCGTTAACTTTATCGATAATAATTATTTTGTTTCTTTCGTTCGTAACAGTTCTGATTCTTACAAGCTTTTTGACAACAGTACCAGTTTCACGAAAATGACTGATCAACTTTTTATAAGTAGAAAGTGATGGATAATTACGGTCTGGAAATTTATCTTTATACATTCTAACTGCTTGCCTTAAACAATGATCAGCTTTACCGTAAACGAAGACCATATCAACTTTCTCTTGCATTGAGTAATTCATTTGAAACAGCACGTCGATACACGGATAGATAAATTGAAACTGATCGGAATTTCAAATCGTTAGGTATCATTAGTATTGTGACAGTAAACATGTTTATTCACGCTCTTGATGTAGAGTCTTGGTCAGAGCCTACGATCTCAATAGACATCAGTTCTAGGTAAAACTTTAATTTTCGAGAATCACGGTCATTTCAAGGTCATGTTATTATACATATCTGAATGTATTTTTCCATCAGTTACACGACGCAATAAAAAAAAAATGTAGTTATGTACCAAAAAACATCGATGACCTTGACAACTCCGAAAAAAATGACCCTCGGAAAAAAAATATTCGTGTCAAATATTTGGTCCATTGACACCATGCACATTACGTAACAAATAATTTTTGCATCACAATAACCTGAAGAGATATTTAGGTGTTCTTATTTAAACGGACCACCCTGTATACGCTAATGATGCAAATGAGTTAATATTTTGATCAGAGAATTACCTTGCGGACGGTTTTTAACGCTAAACTTATCACTGCCGGTTAAACAATCCGTTTCATACTTTTTATTGTACAATTATTGAAATTATGAGGTCGCTTACATGGAAACTGATTGGATAAATTTTTTAATCCTAGCACGTATTCAGATAAAAATTGCAGAAAATCTAAATAAACGGAGCCTTTTCTCATAAGCTGAAACATTCTATGTAATCGCTTTTAGAGCTCGTGAGAAGCACTAAGAGATTTCGTGAGAAACGAAACTGGCAACTAGACTAGTTGTGTAATAATATTTTACAGTTATTGTAACAAACTGTTTGTTGATTAGAGAATTTTGATCAGAGAATTACCTTGCGGACGGTTTTTAACGCTAAACTTATCACTGTCGGTTAAACAATCGGTTTCATACTTTTTACTGTACAATTATTGAAATTATGAGGTCGCTTACATGGAAACTGATTGGATAAATTTTTTAATCCAAGCACGTATTCAGATAAAAATTGCAGAAAATCTAAATAAACGGAGCCTTTTCTCATAAGCTGAAACATTCTATGTAATCGCTTTTAGAGTTCGTGAGAAGCACTAAGAGATTTCGTGAGAAACGAAACTGGCAACTAGACTAGTTGTGTAATAATATTTTACAGTTATTGTAACAAACTGTTTGCCGTACGAGGTGGTATCATCGCCATATTTTCTCGCGTGGCTCGCGACAAGAAAAATTGCTCCACACGGCTTTAACAGGACGACGGATCTGTCCTGGATTTCTACGCGCGAAAGGTTAATCCCGGCCAATACGCCGTTTTCCATACTCGTTCCCCGAAATAGAGGGTAAATTCTGGCGCGCGCCGGGTGATTCCTCTCAGGAACATCGATCCCTTTCTCGGTTTCAGATGCTTTCCTATCAAGCGAGAACAGTTCGACAAAGTATCGAGATTCCACTCGCGATTGTTCCTCCTGTAACCGAACGAACAAACGAGAAAACTTGCGATCGGCAACTTTCAATAGGACCCGGCCAGCGATCGCAGCGCGACTTTACGCAATTCCAATGATTTTTTCGCCGCGCACACGATCGAACTCTCTTCGCCACCGTGCGATATCCCTGCAATCCACCGGGACAACATTCAATTCCTCTAATCTAATGTATCAGTCAATTTAGAGAATACAGAACGGTTCGGTTTGTAAGGTTTGCAGGAAATTCGTGTAAGAAAGCTGGTTGAATTTGAAGATCAGAAGGTCGACAATTTCTTTTTTGTCCCATCGTATTCTCTTCGTCGCACAGTGCGGGCAAATGGCCATATATTCGGCAGTTCTCTAAATTTGGTTATTAATGTATACATATATGTTGGTAATTATTTACAGAAAATGAAATTTACTAATATAATCAATAAATTTAACAAGAAAATTAACAATTTTGTACTTATGTTGTATTAATATTAATTAATTGTATCATTTTGTACTTATTATAATTGTAATTATTTACAAAAAAATTAAGTTAAACAACAAAATTAATAAATAAAAAAAAATTTAATAATATTTATGCAAAAAAAAATTGTTATATGGTTAATAATATAGATTTCCTAGTAACATGCAGTTTTTATTTCCAATTTGTTCGACGACGTGGTATAAAATGTTACATAGCAATAATGAATGTTGTTTTATGACATTATAAGTTTCAAATTTTTATACAAATTTCTAATTCGTTCTGTCCTTATTGGCGTGTGTATTCTATCAATACCTGTGTATAATATTATTAATCTATATTTAATAGTAAGTACTTATCGTTTGTCTATTTTAATAATAAAAAAATTTAATAATATTGATGCAAAAAAAAAATTGTTATATGGTTAATAATATAGATTTTCTAGTAACATGCAGTTTTACCAAACGAATTTATCGTACATCAAAAAATACAGGTGGAGTGAGTTTTGCTATGTTTGTTCGCTGTGCGTCGCAAGGATAAATAGTGCAGACCGAAACTCAATCGTTCTCTTAAAAAATTATGGTAATGCTTTCCTGTGAAATTGGAAACTTTACCGGTTGTTGTATCGTGTTAATCATAAAGTAACGAAAACAATCGCGTTCTAGTCGTGTGCGCATAGATAAGAAGGTCAATTGCGACTGACCAGATTCCGGTGAACCATACAAACTATAAACTGTGATATTTATTAATGTTTTATTTCGGTAAACATGTAGGCTGTGTTATTATATCATTGATAAGTTGACAGCGGATTTTATGTATTTATCACAGAAATGAGTAAGTGTTATGTCAAACAGTAAAGACATTAGAATAATTTAAACATATTGTTATATTATTTTCAATCTATTAAGCATATTAACCCTTTGACTACGGCAGACTTTGGCACGCACTGGCCGTACGGTACGGTACGAATTCACTCGCGACGTCCACTGGGTACGGCAAAAGTTTTCGTTAGACATGCATTTCTGAGGAAGTAAATTAAAATATTCAAAATACTGAATATTACTTGAAGTGAACATTAATTTTAAGCTTTTTTTAGATAACAATATTTAATTTTTTTAAATAACGATGTTTAATAATAAAATTTAATAATATAATAACGTATGATATATTTCAAAACACTAACAAATATATAATATATGACTAACGGAATATGTAATTGTTGAATTAACATTAACTTACGTCTGTTTCAAATGAGATTTATTACAATTATGATCGATAAAATTTCGCTAGCTCCTATAGGCGTCTCTTGTGGCTGTGAATCAAAATAAGTTAATCGAAATAGGTAATCTACATTAGAGGTCTACATTAGCATAAGACCAATTATAAAATTTTAAAACTGGCGAAACAAGCGAAATTTAATTTGGACGCCAATAGGCGTCAACAGTACCGGGAAACCAACATGTGTCGGACGCCAATAGGCGTCAACAGTAGTCAAAGGGTTAAGAAAGAAAATAATTTTTTATTTCGCTCCAGTTTGGTGCAATTCGGACTGACAACTTTTATTTTGCATAAAGATCCACTGTCTATTGATAAATATTCTTTTAAGCGGCTGAACTTCCGCTGAGAAATTTTTAACATTTTTTTATACAATCCTATTTTGACAAGAAAATGCCGAATATTCAAGTTTTAATCTTAGGAATCCAAAAGATAGGCTTGTCTAAAGTTCAACGATTTCAAGCACTTTTAGACAAGGCGCCACCATGTTGGTGCGTAGACGACGTAGATTTATAGTCTCTCCAGTCTCCTCTATTTCTTGAAATCTTACAAATTTCATCAGTAAAATTTCCTCCGTATTGTTTGAAATAACAAAGACGGTTATTTCGCGTCGACAGAGTTCGTGGGATATACTGTATACGTAAGGGGTTCAAGTTTCATTTCTTTATCTTAACGAGACGTTTTGACTAATTTCATATTCACCGGCGCTCTTTAAGTATCATTGCAAGCAAGCGTAACGGGATTTATGACGGTACACGAATTCAGATATTTAGTTTAACGACGTAACATAGAAATTATGAGAGGAATGTTTCCCTTGTTTCATTCTATGCACAGTGAATCCAAGAAGTACTTCACTAAATACCCGATTCTCGAAAAATTGCCAATATTTAAACAGTAATAATTTCGTAAAAAATGACCACACGATCATAAAATTTGACTCATTTTAAAGCTGAAAGCCTCTACTTTCAAAATCCATCGTTCATTTTATTCAAAGATCTTTTTTCATGACGCAGCGAGCGAGAAACTGAAGACGGGTTTGAAACGTCTGTGAAGACTTTGAAAAATTTGTCTTGTGACTGAAACTTGTGATTAAAAAATTATGTTCAAACAATTCAAAATACTGTGATTAGAACATCGTGGTGAAACAATAAAACACTGTGATTAAAAATTTATGGTCAAAGAATAAAATACTATGATTACAAAATTATGGTTAAACAATGAGACGCTGTATATATGGGAGCAACAAATATTTTCTAACGACACAGACTCGCATGGTACTGTATAGCGTGTTATGGTATTCGAAGTAGTGATGGACAATATCGACTAAACTCGACTATCGATTACTTCGTGTTTAATAGTGACATACTATCGACTATTTAGTCGATAGTTTTCAGTCACCCGATTCGCTTGTCTGATGACCTCAGATCACATAAACTTGTAGACACGGCTCGAATATTTTCCCGTGAAGCACGCAGATAAAGTAATACGTCGCAGCTTTGAAAATGTTTTTTTTTTTGGTTGATGGTTCCACGAACCAGTCAACTAAAAGTAGTGACCCCTATCGCTATAAAATTAAGTAAAACAGTCGAGTACAATGCCTGCAAAATTCAGTCATTGATTCAGCGAAACAAACGATTAAAAATAGTAACTGCAAATTTTGGTAGAGAAACAGTCGATTAAAAAACTGCAAAGACTGGTAACTTCAAAATTCAGTTCATAATGCAGTGAAACAATCGATTAAAAATAATATCTAGTCGACTAAAAATAGTAATTAGTCACCTAAAAATAGTAACTCATCGATTAAAAATAGTAACTATTCGATTGAAAGTAGTAATCCCTATCACTGCAAAGACTGGTAACTTCAAAATTCAGTCCATAATGCAGTGAAACAATCGATTAAAAATAGCATCTATTCGACTAAAAATAGTAAATAGTCAACTAAAAATAGTAACTCATCGATTACAAATACTAACTGCAAAATTCGGTCGAAATATAGTCGATTAAAAATAGTAACTGCAATATTTGGTCGAATAACAATCGATTAAAAATAGTAACTAGTCGATTGAAAGTAGTAATCCCTACCACTGCAAAGACTAGTAACTTCAAAATTCAGACCATAATGCAGTAAAACAATCGATTAAAAATAGTATCTAGTCAACTAGAAATAGTAATTAGTAAATTAAAAATAGTAACTGCAAAATTTGGTGGAAAAACAGTCGATTAAAAATAGTAACTGCAAAATTCAGTCGAATAACAGTTGATTAAAAATAGTAACTATTCGATTGAAAATAGTAATCCCTACCACTGCAAAGACTAGTAACTTCAAAATTTAGTCCATAATGCAATGAAACGATCGATTAAAAATAGTATCTAGTCGACTAAAAATAGTAATTAGTAAATTAAAAATAGTAACTGCAAAATTTGGTGGAAAAACAGTCGATTAAAAATAATAATTGCAAAATTCGGTCAAATAACAGTCGATTAAAAATAGTAACTATTCGATTGAAAATAGTAGTTCCTACCACTGCAAAGACTAGTAACTTCAAAATTCAGACCATAATGCAGTAAAACAATCGATTAAAAATAGTATCTAGTCAACTAGAAATAGTAATTAGTAAATTAAAAATAGTAACTGCAAAATTCAGTAGAAAAACAGTCGATTAAAAATAGTACCTGCAAAATTCGGTCGAATAACAGTCGATTAAAAATAGTAACTAGTCGACTAAAAATACCAATTAGTCAATTAAAAATAGCAACTCGTCGATTAAAGATAGTAACTGGAAAATTCTGTCGAAGAAAAAGTCGACTAAAAATAGTAACCAGTCGATTGATAATAATGACCACCGCCACTGCAAAATTCAGTCGATAGTTCGGTAAAACTAGTCTCATGAAATTAGTAACGTCAACTATCGACTTAGTCGACAGTTTTTAGTCGTTGGTGCCCATCACTATACCGCAGTGTAATGAAACTGTATGGAATGGGGTTTAACACCGGGAAAGCAGCAAAAACAATAATTACAAGAAGAATCGCATTGTTGCGGAGAGGTGACGGGCGATGGGAAACCGAGTCTCGGCCCCGACAACGATGGCGTCAGCGATGGCGGCCGGTGTTACGTGTGTCGAGTAACACGGAAAAACATCTAATCGATTCCTGGGGGGGAAAAAAAATACGTCAATTTTATACCTCCGCGGAAGCCATCATGTCGGCTCGGACCTGGTATATAATCGAGTGAGATAGCATTAATTTATGCGCCGCTGGTAGAACCGGCGCACGCGACAACCTGCACCGCTAACGCTATAAAATCTCCACTCCGTTAAAGCATTAACGTTCTTGTCCGCCTCTTGTGTGGGTATTTCTACTATATTTCTACTATGTGTTCCCATATATAAATATATATACATGTATATATGTTCGTGTAGGTTAGCCGCGCGACGACGCTTTTGCCCTTTACCCGCATCCCGAGCTCTCTAAAATAACGCAGCAGGGATGATATCGATCGCGTAAAAGGAATGCATTTCCTCCGAAGAATGCCAGATGACGTCATCGCGTCGCGTCGGCCCGATTGGATCGGGACCGTGTTGTACACAATGGATCGTCGTTATAGTTGCTTGTAAAAAGATTCAGCAAAATGGGGGAGGGATATATCGAACGTGCTCGTTGTATAGTCGACATTAATTGTACAGGCCGCGTCACCAATCGTGCCAACACCCGACATTTAACCCTTGCTAAAACACAATATTCTTCTCCTCTGGCAGAAAAAATTCGATCAACATCCTAAACCTGGTTGTTGCGCGAATTATTTCGGCGTACGTTGCATATTAGTAGTGCTGCGTACACACGGTGTCCCATTTCAAGCGAACCGCTCGAATATTCCTGAAATTGTTTCAGAGAAAAGTTTCATGGTTTCGTGGGGTACATAGCGTTTTGTTATTTATATTAATAATTAACATGATTTATCACGAATACCACAGTATGTGAACCACGTTACATCGCACAATGTGAAACACGTTCGGATACCAGAGAGTTCGGATAACCGAGGTTCTACTGTATCGAAAAGTATAGATTACCAACACTAGGCTAATCGTCACGATGCCCGAGTATGAGTATACCGCATTTTCTGGCAGAGACAAATGACGCACTGTCAAATTTATCATATATTTCAGTGGTTGCAAAGTTTCATTGGTAATAAAAATTTTAATACCTGGCGGAGACGTAAAAATGGCGCTGCGTCGGTTTTGTTGCTCGTAAAGCGGAAAATTTTGTGGAAATGGCATAATGAAACTAGAGTGCACCTGGCGAAACGTCATTGAACCGGATGGAAGTTGTATTATCGAATAAACCTGATGATAAATAGAATATTTTCGCTTATGAATGCCTCTTAAAAATCGGCACGACCTTTCCGGACGGTCCAATTTAATTTTGGCTTTCAAATTATTCTTTAAAACAATTATCGACATTTAAATCAGCGTTTGTCGCGATGGGAAAATATTAAAGTATATTTTTTGAAAGTGTTTTTATTTTCACAAAAATTGATTTCGTTGCAGCCGTTAATTTTTCCGTTTATGGAAGAGTATGCGAGAATTTCACATCGATGTTAGTACTAAAATCAATACTACGTAAATGTAAGATTATATTTTAAACATTGTAACACAGATATTTTTTATTTATAATTCAAAAATGATTGCAAATACATTAAGAATTATTGCAACTATACAGGGTATCCGAAAAATGTCGGTGAATCTTGATAGGGATAACTCCCTAGATCTAAATGCGTAGAAGTTGACAGAAATGATTTTGAAGTGTATAATGTATTTTTGCCGTTTGCAAGTAATCCATAACACCTAATGATTCGTACAATTTTTTCACACTTGTAGAGCAGTTTTAGCAATCGCTAAAATAATATCCACGAAAAACACTGAAGCTTGTAACTCCAAAAGTAGCATGAATGAAAACTATTCAATTTGGTAATGAAAGAAACGTTATCAACTTAGATTTCACTTGACTGTCACGAAGAGAAGCGTCGTCGCTGCAAAACGTCAGTTTGAATAAGATATCGGCAATTTACTTTGCATACATTTGCCAACCGCAAAAGAATCCGACGAAGATATAATCTATTTCACTACAAGTTCACCTTAAGCTACCAGTAAAAATATTTTCAAATCGACAGATACGGAAGAGACAATTTCAATATTGTATAATTAACGAAATTATCAATTTTATTACAACTTTTAGTAATAAAATTATAGAATGGGTTCTAATTAATCCATTAAAAAATTTCCATCCTGCTGTATTACCGAAATCCTAGGAATTTTTTTTAGGGAATTATTAAATAATTTCTTTTGTTCGTGTTATTGACCGTGGCAATTAAATTCAAGCGAAATCTCAAGCAGGGTAAAAAATTTTGCGGAAGAAATATTTGAATCGCTACTCCGAAAAAATGTTCTGTCTAGCAAAATATTTTGCTATGAAAAGTGCGCGCACGATCGGAAATAAAAGTAAGCATTTTTATTTAATATTTAAATTCAGCTAATAATATTTTAATTAGCTTTAATATTTTAATTCCGCTCGATTTTTTTATAGCGTGTTAAAGAGAAGTTATTTTTATTAATTCTAAGTTTTAGATAGGTGAATCATGTGTGTGTGTGTGTGTGTGTGTGTGTGTTTGCATACAATGGAATTCTGACACAGAACTCGCGCATTTCAGTAGGTATACTATGACTGCATAAACATCCGCAGTCCGATCATTACACCGTGTCCAGAAATTTGCTCGAATTCCGCAAAATTCAATATTCTATGAAAATCGTAACGGGCCGACGCAACGATGTGTGCAATTTGCCACCGCGACGAAGGGGCAATTAGAACAAACAAATGGTAGCTGAAACTGTCTCGTATTGATTCGTACCGAACAGTGCCAGTGACCGGGGCGGTCGGCGAGGGTCTGATTGCACGGAACACGCGGTGTACCAACTTATTTCGTGTGCAGCACAAGTTCATTTTGTTGCCGGGAAAATCTGTTCCGGTTTACCTTTTACGCCAACGGAAACCGTGAATTTATCTCTCGCCTCGCCTCGCCTTAATACTCCGAGTCACACAGGTTGCAATCGCAAAAAAATAGTAGAATCACAGGATCTAAGAAACATCACGGACCCCAGGTTTTTTCTTAGATCGAAGCTTTACGACTGTACAACTGTATGCAACCGCACAATCGTATTACCATGTGATTATTCATTATAATAATTTTATACGTAAACTATAATTCTGTGCGAACAATGTTTATTGTGAAACTAAAAGGAATTTCGGCTAGCTATCGAAACATCGAATAACTTAAATTATTTCTTTTAGTTTGTTAACTGTTTTGCAATGACGTGTGCCTGTTTCCTATGATTTCACGGTGAAATTGATGGGCAGCCATCGACTCCGCTTTGCTCGTGAAAAATTTGTAGAATTGCTTAAAAATCAAACAGCGTTTTCCACTCTTGTCTCACGAGAAACTGACGCGTCTCGTTTTCAAGCTTCACTTATCACTGTCAGTGGTTGACGCGATGTTTATGAATTTTCTATGCGTTTGTACTATGCACGATCACTTTTCGTTGCAGAGCTTCGTCCAAGATAATTGACCGCGATAGTTGAGCAACTTTCTTTTCACAACGGAGACATTTCATTTCTCCTGACAGTCCGGGCGATCCGTTAAATAATGTAAATTGTTATCTTGCTGGCTTTCGTCTAAAATTCGGATACTTATATGTATGTATTCAGAAGTTCGTAAACTACGAGAAGTAAAATTTGTACCTTACTCGTAAGACGTTGCACAAAGATCCTTTGTCAAGGACCTTTACCCGAAACTGGTGTCGCCTTTCCGAAGTGCTTGGGTCTGCGATGCGTCAATTTTCCGGACTCGAAACAAGACACTTACATTTCAATCGTACTCAAATCCGTAACTAATTCTAAGGGCCAAGCATGCCAATAAACAACTAAAAAATGACAGTGTTCCACTCGATCGTAGCACAGACCCAGACAGGATGTTTAGACAATTTTAGACAAATAGAAGCACAAGCAAAACACGTTTTTACTATTTGAATGTAACACGTCAAGTGAGGATCATTCAGGCTAAAAACACTGAACGATATTATAAACAAACGGTTTTATAAACAAACTGAAATAAACTCAAATTGAATCGATCTTCCTTGTGCGGAACAATAGATTCATTTTGTTTCTCTAAATATTTCAATACAGTTTTTATCAAATAAACTATCAAGTTTTTGTAAGATTTTCGGTACATTTGTAGAATCTAAAGATCTCGAAAAAATGATTTATAAAAATAGATAATTGTCAGTGAAGTTGAATAATGTTTCATTTCCGACATTTCAGAACCCCTTGGAAAACGAAAATAGAATTTTATATAATTCCGCTGCTTTTAAATTTAGCCAGGAGATACGTTAATTGAACTGAACTTCCGCAGTTTAATAATAAGGATTGATACAGTTTTCAATTGTATTCACGTATTATTTATAAGAATTTCCTATTCTACGTAGCTACCAGTTGCAATCAATAATTTATTGTTTAAACCAACAGATTTTTCGGATATAGAATTTTCCAAAATTTTTATTAATCTAATCCATTAAGCTTGGCAGAAAAACTGAAGTCGCCTGATCCATTTATAGAAAAGTTATTCCGGTTTCAAGTGTGTGCCATCCATTACGAGACTGACTGTAAATACCGGAATTCCCGAGATTTCGAGAAGCCGAGTGGCGTTTTGAGGCGAGCTTTATCGAATATAGTCGTGAATTGATAGTGCTTCAGTTCAGTTTTCATCGTTCGATTGACAAACGAATGTTGACCGATTGTCGTCCGGTAAAATGTCAGTTTTCTACTTTGACGTGTTAATTACGTGTATAATCGAACGGTATGGAAATTGCGCGATAAAAGGAACAATGGCGAAGCCGAAAATCGGCGTTACACTGGATGATAGTCAGCCAACATTCATTTGTCAAGCACACGGAAGAGAATTGTGCAATTAAAAGAAGCTTCAAACAACTAACAATAAGTATCCTCGAGCCTATCTTCTGCATGACGTACTTCGCAGTTATGAGAGGAGAACATTATAAACTCCGAGATGAAAATATTGCACAAGTTGATTAAACTTCACTTTGGGGGACCAAAACTTTTGGACTTCTTTTTGTATAATCCTGCAGATTTTGACGAGAAAATGCTGAAAATCCAATTTTAACGTTAGGAGTGCACTGGTTCAAAAGTTATGCGTGTTTAAAGTTGAACGATTTTAAGCGTTTCTGATAGATAAGGGCGCCGCCATATTGGTATGCACGCTTAGTGCCGCGCGTCGTCTAACGAGCCGCTAAGTGACACCACAAGCACGCGGTGATGTCAATAACGTAGATGGTCGCAGATCGGAGAGGATACGAAAGTGCTCAGTTCCGAGATAGATACCCACTTTTAGCATGGAACATAACCTATACCCATCTTTAGCATGCTAAAAGTGGGCGTAGGTCCTGTTCTATGATCAAATTAGGTATAGGTTCTGTTCTATGATCAAATTAGGTATAGGTTCTGTTCTATGATCAAATTAGGTATAGGTTCTGTTCTATGATCAAATTAGGTATAGGTTCTGTTCTATGATCAAATTAGGTATAGGTTCTATTCTATGATCAAATTAGGTATAGGTTCTGTTCTATGATCAAATTAGGTATAGGTTCTGTTCTGAGCTAAAAGTGGGTACAATCTTTGTCTATTGACCGAAAACCTCGGGCGTGAGCGCTCTCGTATCCTCTCTGCTCATACCAATATGGCGGCGCCCTTACCTGTAAAAACGCTAAAAATCACACAACTTTGAAGACGCGTAACTTTTGAACCGTTAAATTCCTAACGTCTAAACCTGGATTTTTATCATCTCCTCATCAAAATCTACGGGATCATATATTTAAAAAAGTCCAAAAGTTTTGGTCCCGTAAGGTGAAGTTTAGTGCACGTGTGCTGCAGTTAATTTTGTGCTGCTAGATTTTCCGAAGAAATGTCAATGTTGCGAAGTGAAACTAACTAGGTTGGTAAAATCCAATCTGATTTTGCTTATACATGCGCCATTGAACGAATCCTGGATCAGTGAACTGTACAGAAACAAGAAAACAGCGCGTGCTATCTTTTGCCCCGGAATGTAACCACTTGCGTTGTATTTTTAAATCGGGCAGGAAGTTTCCCAACGAGGAGACGAGTGTGGAACAGTGTAGACAAGCGAAGAGGGCAGAAAAAAAATAGATTTGTACATGGTAAGCACGATTGTGTAAAAGTGCAAGTACGGCGTTATTCATATACGGCACTCGACGAAGGGGGTACCGCGTGCAGCGGAATTCCGCATAATCGAAGGGGTTGGGAAATTATAACGGCGGCCGACTAGGGCAGCAGTTTCCTGCGACAACGGGACGCAGTTGGAAAAACGTGAAACAACTCGCGTTCATGAGAAGTCGCTTTATTCAATATTTTTTCGTTCCCGGGAAAAAAGACGACTTCAATTGCGACGAAAGAAGTTTTTAGAAGTATGTACTTGCAAATGGAACGAATTATTTTTTTCTACCTCTCTCTCTCCTCTGATTCGTCGTACTTGTTCCTTACCTGCGACCGACTAAATTGCATTCGTCCCACTATTGCAAGTTAAATTGGTTGTAATTTGCAGGCGAGGCTCGTTTTTCTCTCATTGACAGTTTACTTTCCATGCTTTGGAATTTCCATGTTAAAGCTAAGGGAATATACAAAGTTCGTGGAGACAAGGAATTGTAATGCTTCCATCTTTTCTTGTTGAACATTTGTAACATTTTATAAGTTCCGTTGCATCCAAGATAAATTTGAAATATTCAAGAAGAAACGAATAAGAAGTTTATAATGACTAATAGATTAAAAAAGAGCAGCAATTTCATCGATCTTTTAGTTGAAAATGAAACGATGCTAATTGGTTTTCTAGTTTACAATAGAGAAATAATTTTCAAAAGCTATCTATTTAGCTTGTAACGATTTTAGGTATCTGTCCAATAAAAGATCAACTTTTTTCGGAAAAGGATACTACCGTCAATATTATTTCCCTCTTGAAATTATTCAACTTCCGCGTGAAATGCTTTCCAATTTCAACAACAATTTCCTAGATATTCAAAGGTGGACACCGTGTATATTTCCAACTAATTTGCTTTATACGTATTAATGTCGTGAGACAGCATGCGCAAGGATTTGCCGAAAGGTACGCCTCGGCAAAAATAACGATTCTGATTTAAATGCGTGCGGAAACGTCGCGTCGAAGCAAGAAACGCGAAAATTGATTGTGCTTCTTTATGTGGCGGGTGCAAAACTATTAACCTACATCTACGAGCTGCACGATGGACGTATTGATAAAAATGGGCTCGGCAGAACAGTATATTACGTTTGGAAATTCTGTATTCCGATAAGAATTCCGGGAACGTAACGTATGTCACGAAATGAAAAATCACGAACCCCGGCGCGCTCGATACATCGCGAATTTTATTCGATCTACGCGACACGAAACGTACAGTAATAATTTCTGTCGATATTATGCATGCACACGTATACGTACAGTACCGTGCAAAAGTCTCAGGCCACTTACGTTACACCAGAAATTTCCATCTTTCTCGATTGTAGAACGTACGCACAGTTGCGTTCAGTTATACACTAATATCAGAGAGGAAATTATGTACGAGGTTCTTACTGCACTTTTAGCATAGAACAGAACCTATACCGACTTTTAGCCTGGAACGGAACCCACTTTTAGCATGGTAAAGATGGGAACTCAGCCGATGACGTAGGATCGGCTACCCCCATTCTATAATGGGAGACAATTTACTTGAAGACGAAAAACATTTTTCTCTTTGTCACTTTCAGTTTTGAAAACATTCATATTATTTTATAGAATAATCTACAGTGCGAAGTGTTCGTACTCCTTTTAACATGTAACATGTAAAAATGTTTGAGTTTAGGGTTTGCGAATCATTTAAATCGCGGATTCTTACAAATTTTGATATTTTCAATCATTTATATTCCATAACAACTTTGATCGATTTCGATGAAACTTTGTACATGTATGTATAACTTACTTATACATACCAAAGGCATCCTGTAAATTTTCATTACAGGCACAGATAAAAAATTTAAAAATCGTGACCTTCATTTCTTCCTCCGAAATTGCGACCAATGACAATTAAAAAAAGAAATTATTTACACATTAGCTAGTAAGCTAATCCTTCTAATGTCTAAAAAAAAACTCAATCTGTTGTGTCGAATTTTAAAAAAGTTATTCGCTTTTAAAAGGTGTACTTTATTTGTACAAATACTTTATCTGTACTTTATTTGTACAAATACTTTATCTCTAGTTTATGAAACATGGGTAAATGATCTCTAGTAATCGAACAGTGAAATTCTAGGTCTGGGTTAGATGGATTAGGATTAAGCTAATCCTTCTAACATCTAAAACAAAATTAGTCTAGCTTTGGGTCGAATTTTGAAAAAGTTATTCACTTTTAAAAGGTGTACGAATGCTTTGTCCACCTACTGTATTTCTATAGAATAAGTCTGTACTTTTTTCCATATTAAGTCGTATTATACATATTGCGAAAAAATTATAAACATTTCAACGTGTTCAGACAATCTTTGAAGCGAGTGAATCCGTGGCACAGCACTTTTTCAAATACTTCTCAGTGTATTTCGAAAAATGACGGACAATACCGTGCGATAGAACAGATCTTTTACTTCGAGTCGCAACATAGATTTTATTTTCGTTTTATGAAATCGAATAGTTCCATACAACGCGCGCCATCTTTAGCGATTCTCAACGCCACCTGAATCATGTTGATGGAAAAAAATATATGTATAAATCATACTTTACTAGTCTTCGTTATAGAAAATACAAAATTTTTTTTGGTAACATAGTTTAAATGGGATTTAAATATTCGGGTCTCCGAGTCGAGTAAAAGATTTTCTAAGTGGAATTATTATACAATAGAAATTATATTAGGTATAATAGAGATAAATTAAAAAAACAATCAGGTATTCAACTTGTTAGTTCTATTGTGAAAGAATCTGTATACGAACGTATTTTCACCTTTTCCAGCGATAGTTCGCGTTGAAAGTCACTGACAGTATCTCCTATCACGTAGAACTATTTTATTTTTCCAATCAAAAATAAAATCTATGACGCAGCTGTCGCTGATGGTTTCTGTACGGAAAAGGTCTGTTCTATCGCGTGACGTTGTCATATTTTGTCACAGACTCTCAGTTTTCACAATAAATTGAAAAAACATACAAAAAATTCGTTCGCTTCATGAAACTTCGAGAATCATCGAAACGATGGATTCGAAATATTTAAACTTTGCAATTATTGAGATGGGGAAAGTGCACTTCTGGCGAATTATTCAATAAATTTGTTTCCGTGGACTTGTTATTTCATAAAAATTGCTGAAAATCTGAAGAATAAAACGGAAGAAAGCGAAAAAATCTGTGCATTTCGCGAAGTTCTGTTTGTTTAGATTGTTTTTAAAAAACCGCCGAAACGAAATGAAGAATGTCGTGATTAATTACACGACGACAGTAATTGCAGTCTTTTATCAGGGTGTATGGTGCTCTGCCCCTTTGTTCGGTTCATTTAATGTTCCGTGGTCGTGAACGATTGTCCTTTTTTATGACACCATGAATCGTGCGTCGCTCGCATCACCCACCGGTTACGTAAAGAAGATTTAAGTAACACTTGTCCATTTATTACAGCTGAGAAGACGTTTGTTCAGTTATTACTTGAAAGGAAGTATTTATAGTGCCGCTGGGAAAGCGTGTAGACCCGAACAAACGTGTGAAACATATCGCTTCAATGATATACATGTGTACATACATGCTCAGATAGTACGAAGAGAAAATAAATAAGCACGAAATATTCGATCAAAATCGTGAATGTGATTGCTGAACGAATTATTCGATTAACAGAAACTGTATTATACATACTTATCACTGTCCAACAAATTTCAAATTTTTTTTGGGATTTCGATTCTGACTATGAAATTCTTATAGAGTTTTTTGCGCTGATTCCGAATCTGACCTTAATTTTTCTCCTAGACGCACAGTTTTTGAGAAATTTGATTTTGAAAGAAAGACCTATTTTTCAACTTTGAACAAATATTGTGATGTTATTATAAAAGATATTGAATTGGTATTTACAGCAAAAGATTCCTTAGACTTTCCCGAATACAGTGATATCCAATATTAATACATTATGATTGTTTAAACATGTTTAAACGATCATTAAAGACGGAGAGACACCATTTTTGCACAAATTTTTGTCGATATTTTTGAAGTTATCTCAAAAAATAAGGGTCCAGCGGAAAATCGAACTATACCACGCGATAGAGCAGACTTTTATCTTGAGAAACCCCCCTTTGAAGTTGGAAACGTCGACGTTTTTACCGAACCAGAGAGCAAAATATCTTCGCCCGACATGAGCTGCCGCCAGTGGTGCTCTTCCACTAGTGCGATCGTTCGACGGAATACGGCGCGGCGTAACGACGATGCAGGCGTGCAATTATGTTAGCTTATTTAAATGTTTATTTACTATTGTTATTTATTATTTGTATTGCTCTATTCCCATTCTAATAACATATTTATTCTTTATTTATTATTTTATAGTTACCCCATACATTTTAAAGACAGCCAAACAATCCATATTCGTTTTGTTACGTGCGTGGTGAAATAGTTGCTAAGAAAACGCGACGAAATATAACGGAAAAAATAAAAATATAAAAATATAGCACGATGAAAGGTTCCATCAAGACATTTTGGTTACGGAGACAAGATACTTGGGAAAAGATAATACAATCATGCTTGCAGACTATTGTTGGAATTTAATAACAGAAGCGTGTTATAAACGTGATATATGATAGGTGAAATATGTTATAAACGTCAGTCAAGAAGAAAGAAGTTTTAGGTATGTTTCCTATCTTGTAAATTCCTATTTTTACTATGAAATAATAAATAAAGAATAAATATGTTAATAGAATGGGAATGGAGTAATAAAAATAAACATTTAAATAAGCTAACATAATTGCACGCCTACATCGCCGTTACGCCACACGTGGGTAAAATCGACGTTCTAGTTGTTCACGGGCTAAAAACTCAAAGTCCTCATATCGATTTTTAACGAATGCACAATGTTTCTTAAATGTCTATTACATTCGAAAACGATAATATTAATTAAAGCTATTAAAAACTCTCGTTACAATAAACGTTCAAAGATCAAACGACCGCGCTAGTGGAAGAGCACCACTGGCGGCAGCTCATGCTGGGCGAAGATATTTTGCTTTCTGGTTTGGTAAAAACGTCGACGTTTCAAACTTCAAAGGGAGGTTTCTCAAGATAAAAGTCAGCTCTATCGCGTGGTATAGTTCGATTTTCCGCTGGACCCTTATTTTTTGAGATAAATTCAAAAATATCGTCAAAAATTGGTGCAAAAGCGGTGTCTCTCCGTCTTTAATGATCGTTTAAACACATTTAAACAATCATAATGTATTAATAGTAGATATCACTGTATTCGGGAAAGTCTAAGGGATCTTTTGCTGTAAAGATCAATGAAATATCTTTTATAATAACATCACAATATTTGTTCAAAGTTGAAAAATAGGTTTTCTTTTCAAACTCAAAATTTTCAAGAACTGTGCGTCTAGGAGAAAAATTAAGGACAAATTCGGAATCAGCGCAAAAAACTCTATAAGAATTTCATAGTGAGAATCCAAAAATTTTTTGGCTGTTGGACAGTGTATTTAGACAAATTTTGAAAGTGCTTGTAATTATATGTATTTTTATAATGTTTTGATCATTTATCGAATACCATATTTTCAAACCTCTAAAAGAATTAAACTATACAGCGTGTCCCAAAAATATTGTTCTTCGTTGAAAGGAACGATTTCTGAAGTCGTTTGAAGTAACTTTTTCCATTACGAAAACGTTCTCCGCGGCTTTGCTAAGGAGTTACTAACGAAAAACATGGACCAATCAGAACGTTGGATGACGGCTGATTATTATACTTTTGTACACGCGTAACTTTTGAACCAGTGAACTCCTAACGTTAAAACTTGGATTTTTTGCATTTTGTCGTAAAAATCTACGGGATTACAAAAAAAAACAGCTAAAAATTTCTGGATGCCTAAAACGAAGTTCAGCCTTTTCTTCTCACAATAAGTTGATTTGCCAACAGCGCATTTTTTAATAGATTTGCTTATTTTATAGTTTTATGGTTAAATTATCGCGTTTATCCTGGTACTCGGGTAACCACCGATTAAGCGTGAAAAATTAATTTATCAAGATTTATATACTACAGATAGATCTAATAGTTAGCAAAGTGACATGTCATAGGGGACTGATGTGTTGATTCTGTTTGATTTCAGCCGGTGGGATTCGTGACATTTCACACGAGGGCCGGCGCAGAAGCGGCGAAACAGGATCTTCAGGTAATAGCCCGTTTCATGAACGCATCGAAAGAGAAATTCCCGGGCTCCACTATTAAACGCGTGAGCTCCCGAGGGCAGCCTTACAAACTAGACATATTTTATATATTATATATACATATATATTGTATACACATACACACACTTACAAACATAGCCCGCAATTCTCAATCTTTTTTTTTTTAAATATTGTATACATATATAATATGTAAAGTGAACGCCCTGCCTTAGATTCCAGCTAGCACGGGTTAATGCTACGTAGCTCTTTTACCTATCAAGTACTACACACATACACTACCTTTCTTTCTGTCTATTCTTTCTCTCATTCTTTCTTTACATAAATATATATACACATCTCCTTCTGTCTCTATCTCTACCATTAGCTTCTTCCTTTTTTACTTGGGACATACAGTAGAAATACCTATTATTATTATTATTATTATTATTATTTGTATACGTACCAAGACCGTACTGTAATAACGCTGGTTGCACCGTGTGACATATCGATATACATACATACATATATGTATACAGGGTGGGCCAATAACTTTGTCCTCCTTAAATATCTTCGTTATTTGTAATAGTATGAAAAAATGTTGTATACAAAACTTGCACAGTACAGAAGGGGACATATTCTGATACAAACATTTTTCGTGTGGTTGGAGGCGAGATTTCAAGGTCACCTTGATTTTTTTTAATAGAATGTCTTACTTTTTACACCATAGATCAATAAACTATGAAATTCAGAGTATAAAAGTGTTGACCTTCATACGCCCTAAACCTAATAGTTAATGAGATATTAGCAGTAGTTTGCCAGGTAAACGTTGTCAAATAAACACTCGGAGACATTGAACTTTCAACAGCTAATATCTCTATTAGGTTTAGGGCGTATGAAGGTCAACACTTAAAAATATCAAGGTAACCTTGAAATCACCTCTGTGCCTCCAACCACAGGAAAAATGTTTGTATCGCAATATAATGTGTATAACGTTTTTTCATATTATTATAAATAACGGAGATATTCAAGGTGGACATAGATATTGCCCCACCCTGTATATGCATGTATCTATGTATACAGAGTGTCTCAAAACTCCTTCAACACCCTGAAATGGGCAGTTCCTGAGGTGATTGGAAGCGACATTTTCCTTTTGCAAAATGTCCGCCGGGACTCCGCTTAGGAATTATTAACACGGACCAATCAGAGCGCAGCTATAAGAGTCCGTCCGCTGTACCCGCGCTCTGATTGGTCCGTGTTAATAATTCCTAAACGGAGCCCCGGCGGACATTTTGCAAAAGGAAAATGTCGCTTCAATTGACTTCAGGAACCTCCCACTTCTGGGTGTTGAAGGAGTTTTGAGACGCCCTGTATATAATTTATATGGTGTTGTTTTGCCTCCTGACAAGCGTGGTCACCCCTCCCCCACTATTCCATTCGCTCTTCTCGACCACCGAATCTCCGTGATTTTGTTTCGCATTATATCTTTGTCTTTGTACAGGAGTTTTACTGTTTAGAGTTGATCTTGTACAAATGCGATACCGGTGTAAGACGGCAATGCCTCGCTACTTGCTCGCTGTTCGGGACCTGACGAGGACTTCCAACGAGGTCGATCAAGCGTAGTTAGAATCATCAAAAGTACAATGAAAACATACCAACATTTCAGTTGTTTAGGATTTCCGGATTCGATCGAGTCTTTGTGGTGATATTATTGGAAAAATTTTGGTTCTTTTAGCACTAATTAATTTCAGATAACGAACAATTTTAGTAGTTTGTGGTGAATTTCGCTCAGGCGACGTCGATAATCTTACAGATCCAAAATGAACTTGGATTTATCGCTTTTTTCCGTACGTGATTATTTGATAAGAAAATTTCTAGTAGCAACAATATTAATTTTTATATTACGCTTTGATTTTACTTCGTATTTAGAGTAACGAGGGCAAACGATATTTTACGTTAGATATTTCAGAACACTTTTCTTAACAATCGTAATAATAAATATTTGACATGTTGATTGCTTCGGTCTGAAAATTGCATTGCTTTATGCGTTTACAGCATATACAGATTTCTAAAGTACAGGGAAACTTGCATATTATGATATTGATAATAATATTTGTTTTATATCTAGCTTAGGAATTGTTTAATCAATTGAAGAAATACTTCTCATATTTTAATAGACATTTTCGTGAAGATGAGCAATCCTCTAATTATTTATAGAATACAAATTTGTTTAAAATTAACGTCTTTGTACCATTGAATAAACCGGTCCATGGAGGTCAAAATTTTTCTAACGATTCGTAGTTCAACCTTTGCGTAACAGACTGTACATTACCGTGACGATGGGTCAGTGGTGACCCATATTAGATGTCATATCTGAATTTTTTTTAATACCTACAAACTGTTATAATCTATTAATAAAAATAGTAGAAACTTTTTACTAATGAAAATAGTAAAAATGATACTACTGGAAAAAAACAAACATTATTTCGGGTGAATCTTCTTTATTACAGAATTATTAATAGTTATTAAACTATGGATTTTTGCACATTTATAATGCATAAAATATCCTAGAATCCAGGGAAACGTGTACATCAATATAGATCAATACTACTTTTATTTAACATGAATGTTTTTATTAAATCTGGAAATTCACATAAAGATCCATAGTTTAATTATTATTAACACCAGTTGCAGAAAGTTAAGTTTCAATAGGTCGATGAATAGCAAGGCATTGCCGTGCGCATACACGGTAAAATCCGTAACCAGCATATATATACAGGGTGTCCCAAGAATGTTGTACTTCCTCGAGAAGGGCAGGTTATTCGGGTGATTTGAAGTAACTTTTCCCTTTGCGAAAATCTTCTCCGAGGCTACGTTAAGGAATTATTAACGACGAACACGGGCCAATCGGATGGCGGTTGGGCGTGGCGTTGGCAGTGGCCGAGCGGAAATCCGCGCGCTAATTGGTCCGTGTTTTTCGTTAGTAATTTCTCAACAAAGCCGCAGAGAAGATTTTCGCAAAGTGACTCGAAATTACCTCGAGAAACAACCCTTCGAATGGAAGCACAAAATTTTTGGAACACCCTGTATATATATATATACGCATATACATAGAGATTTTGTTTTACCACACCACCGCAACTGAACTCACGCAACCTGCAATGTCTGATAACCCTGTGTAACCAGTTTCTTTACGAGAAATCCGAAACATCCTCTTGTCGGATGGACACGATCGCTGAGAACACCCTGGAACTGACTAACGAACGACCACCCCCACTTGTGTCAGTGCCCACGTATATAGACACACGGATACCTATACACAGATACACACACACACAGAGAGACACACAAAACACACACGAACCCTGTGCTAATTTCCCTGTAATTTTCTGATCCTCATCCCGTAGCGTCGTCGGTTTTACGTCGTCGGTTGAAGATCGTTTCACCGAATCTTTCGTTGCCAGCTGTTGTTCCGAAATTGGTTCGTGACAAATCAACCCCGCGGAAATAAATGTTTCTATAATGTTCGCGGGAGTGCATGCAAAGTTACATATCAACGGGTGGAAAATTTCATTTCGATTTTTTCGAGATTTGAATAGTGTGTTTTGTTTTTGTTTAATTTGAAATCTTCGCGATATTGCGAGACAGGGGTTGAGAGATTCGACACTGAACCTATCGAGCACTGAAAGCGATCAAAATGTTTTAACTTATAAATAAAAATGACGTAGGTCTATGTATTATTATTATTATTTATTGCCTTAAACCATATAAGGTTTGCGTAGCATGTACAATACAAATTATGCAATAAATTTCCAGTGTTATTGGCGCTACGGTTCAATTAAAAAACCAATAAACAATTTTTATAATAAACATATATAAACAATTTTTCGAAACGTCGATGATTGTTTGATAATCTGCAAAATTATTTATTGGTTTTTTAATTGATCGAACCGTAGCGCCAATAACACTGGAAATTTATTATTAACATTTTACGATCGATATAACGAAACATATTTACAAATTATACAATATATAATTATTTTAGATTTTGTGTAATTTTTATTTCGATCTGTGCCTCGATAAAAGAATTTATCGAATCAATTTCTATGTAACTTCGTAATTTCAATAATTGTAAAATGAAAAATATGGAGTCGGTCGTTTGACCGGCGGTGGTAGGTTTAGTGTTAATAACTAACAAGTTGGAGTGCGAGAATTTGTTGCTGCGTAAAAGACAATTTAACACTACTTTCAGAGCGAATGTTTTTTAAATAGTTTATTTAATGGGGATTTAAACACCTCAACTGTCGTGTAGAAATTTAACTGTCAACTGCTGGGGTGGATTCTGACGTGTCCCGCGATCTGTCTTTTTCGAAAACAGCGAAATTGTTATTATACTTTTTGTAAGTTGGCATTTAGATCGTTCTTGTACATTGTAGTTTGAAATAAGTAGCATCGTTAGCACATTTTTTGTAAGCGATATACTATATTGGAAACATTGATTGCATTAATTTGGACGACCCCTGGTAATGGTACTCGAAGAAATTAGGTAAAACAGACATTTCATTGTACAGCATCCTGTCACTCCATCACGAGCACCTTCAATTTTGAACGTTTGCTGCTTTCATAATATTTTAACTACCGGAAACCTATTGAGGGACTTTTAATCATTCTGAAACGTCTACAACAAACTGAATAATTCCCTCCTAAGTAATGGCTTCAAGTGAAGTTATTGGATTATATTACTCGAACTGAACTGTGGGATTACAAACGAGATTATTGCTGTTATTGAACGGTTTATTACGAAAATAAAAATGATTTATTGACAAATACTCAAACGTTGATTTTCTATTTTGAAAATATTATTAGGTAATTATTCTCATTATCGAATCTTCAAATTTCTCGTTATTGTCTTTAATATTATATCATTAAATCGCAACATTTAGCTGGCGAAAGGCTGAACTTCACCTGAGGAAACCAACATTTTTTAACTATTTTTCTATGTAATCCTGTAGATTTTGATGAGAAAATACGAAAATTCAAATGTTAACGTTAGGAATTTACTGATTGAAAAGTTATGCGTGTTTAAAGTTCAGCGATTTTTAAAGCTTTTAACAGCTAAGGACGCCGCCATGTTGGTATCTACCGTCACCGTCGCGCGTCGTCTAACGAGCCGCTAGGTGGCACCACAAGCACGCGACGATGCCGACACCGTAGATTTCCGGCTCCGCTCACTGCATATCAACATGGCGGCGTCCTTACCTGTCAGAAACTCTTAAAATCGCCCAACTTAAAAGACGCGTTACTTTTGAACTAGTCAATTTCTAACATTAAAACTCGGATTTCTGGAATTTTCTCGTGAAAATCTACAAGATCGCATTTTAAAAAGTTAAAAAATTTTGGTCCCCTCAGGTGAAGTTTGACCCTGCTGAAAAGTTTCCAGTTTATTCGTGTGCGTGATCTCGTTTAAATGATCCTATAAAAAGATATTTATTGCTTCTAAATCGGGTGATCTTGAAGGCTCCAAAACGAGAAATTAATCAATATTGTTTTCGATTTAGCTCAACTGACCTATTTTGCTAAATAAAGATGGACACTATTTCTGCTTTTGTGACGCGTATGGACACATCCTTAATTCTGGGCTATTACATTTAGAAACCGGAAAAAGAAATCACACAGTTTTTCAATGGAGGGGATCATTTCGGCCCATCTTTTACAAACGTAGCGATCACGTGAGATACTGAGGACCGTTTGGTTACTTGAATTAAATTAAAAATAAATTTTATATGTGCAATGCATCTGCAGTATGATTGTTTATAGATGTTTTATGCTCCTGGTTTGATTTATACACGCAATAAATTTCCTTTCATATATAAACATGTCATCATTTACGTAGAATTTGAGATAGCGGAATTGGGGTCTATTTTGACCCAGGAGCACGCCCACCTAAATTCTAACTTACGAATAGCCAGTTTAAATGATCATCTATTTCCGCTAAGCTGAATATGTAAGAATCAAAGAGACATATTGAAAAGTATATGTAAAAAATTAACAAGCTTACTTCCTCGTTTAAAGTATTCAGAATGGACAAGTATGCAGATATTTTTATCGATCGTATCTCCTGTAGAGTGTGAACATTTGGGGCTAAAACATGGACCGAAGAAACGTCGTAGGACTCTGTCTCAGCAGTTGAGGGTTAGCAGTTGGGTAGCGGAGAACGTTTAACGGGAGATCATGTTGGTGGGGATTAGCGTATGCGACAAGCTGGAAACGAAAGTCGAGGAAGCCGATTTAAAAAAATAAAAAAGTTGAGTCGGTCACGCTTGAATCTGTTAGATCGATCAAGCGTACTGTCTGTTCACTCCTGACCAAATCCAAGCCTCCACGTGTGCTCCCCGGTTTACTAATTTAGGGAATCTATTTGCAGCAGGGGGTTAGATTCGATCCTGATATGCCACAAACCATACGTTTGGAATTTGCAAAAAGTAACACAAAGGTTAGCAAACCCAAGCAACCAGCCGCTGCAGCAGCCACCTCGCACCCTGCTCTGATGCACCCTCTAACTGGACGTAAGTATGCACCGCCACTCGTTCACTCGCTGGATACGTCTCACTACTATTCTCACCCACTGCACCGACTACAGCGTATCTTCCTTCCTGTTGTTTCTCTCTCTTTCTCAATATAGTTTTTTTTTGTATTTTTTTTCTCTCCGATACATGACCCAAGCCACCCCCACTACCCCCCCGGCCAGCCCTCACACGTTCCCGACACCGACGCGACGCGACGGGTCAGACAGTGTGCCAGAGTATGCTATTAATTCGTAAACATTCTTAATCACGACGACAACAATCTGTTGTTCGGTTTCTCTAGTTTTTATTGGTACTTCTGCGGATCAGCAAATGTCTTCAGGAACGCCAAAACCGTAAGCTGGACTCGTACATCAATTATTATAATATTATGTAAGCAATTGTTTGTTTAAGTGGCGACAGAAGATTTATGGGTAAGATTTTTGGGATCGAATAACCTTGCAAAGGTTGATACCATTGTAAAATTATTGGCATGATGTTGATAAGTTAATATGAAACATATTGCAATTAATACGGACATGTACAGGATAAAAATATTTTAGTATTAATGCTAACATATACGCAGGATATTTCACGTAACTTAACTCGCTTATCTTTTACGATAGGAAAAACGTCAAAGGAAAAGAGTATTCGGTTCGGAGGGACAAATTCGGTGATAGCCAAAAAACGGTTTTTAAGGTCACTATTTTCGAGATTTCAAGGTCATCGTACTTTTTTTTTAACTACATATCTTCATTACTACAGTCTTGTAGCTGTTAAATAAAAAACAAATTCAACGTCATGCGATATGTTGACTTTCACGTGACCTTCGACGAGAAAATCGTGAAACGTGTGCCATCAATGACAATTCTCCTTCGGGAACGGTAAATGAAGGAACCGTTACTTTCTTTCCATAGACACATGATTTTCTCGTTGAAGGTCACGTGAAGGTCAATATTTCGTTGAATATGTTTTTTCATGACCTATAAGACCGTTGTAATCAATGACCTTGAAATCTCGAGAGAAGTAACCTTGAGAAAATGGTTTTGCCTATCACCACAATTGCCCCATCGAACCGAATACTCTTTACCTCGTCAAAATACACCTAATTCTGTTTTTACACGATAGATACGTTCCCGAAGAATACGTGTAAAAAAATTGGTGTAAAAAGATATATTTCATCTATGGAAAAATAGTAGATTGGTTTCAGTCCTAAGAAATTGGCAAAAATAATATAGTAAACCATGAGTTTTCATGTTAGGATCTTAAACATTTTATTTCATAAAAATTGCACATGTATCATATGTACAAAGCAAATTATCATTTGATAGTTATTAATTGTACAAAGTAAATTATCATTTGATTATTATTATACGCACAAAAATTAGGCAAAACTTCCGGCCGACTGACAACGTCTCAGAGACGATATTGTGGGCTAAGGAGTTAATAAAACAAAGGTTTTAAAACTATAACTTACCATTTATTGACTATTACGCAAAATTAATTCCACGCCTCCAATGTCGCAGTTATAAAAATAAAAGTAAAGCAAAATTTTCTTAGAATTTGGGTCGATCGTTTCGATTAAATCAAAATAAGTCATGTAAAAAGAGAATTAAATTTTTTTCTAATTCGTGTTAAATCAAAATTGTGTAAAACCAGAATTAGGTGTACAGGAAAACAAGTATATGCATTAATTCACATTAATGATAGTTCAATTCTGTGTTTACCAGCAACAATATTATAACGATAGCAACAATATTAACCTTACTTTGGTTTTCATTGACAACCTATTTATGGCATAAAACATTTCCTGCTTAAAATTTAGTATAAAAATAGGAATTTGCATAAATGATTCGCAACTTTTCCGATAAAAAGTAAAACTTCAAACTGATATTCCGAAACAGTTCTCAGCAATAAACGACAGCGGTTTGCAATTACGAAATGCCGCAACGATCGACAGATTCAAATCATCGAATTAATGATCGTACTTGGACCACTGTCCGGCCAATTTAGTGCGTGTGGGCATGCGTTCTCCCCGCGATTTTTTTTTGTCCCCGCGGCGAACAGTAGACATCGATCATTCATATACACGTACATTCGAACATCAACTGTGCATTCGAACGGAATTCGCAACGAAACGGGAATCACACGAAAGATAAATAAAGAAAACTATTCATTTCGTATAATACATTCGTTTCATCTGTGTATATGTACGCAAGATATCCTAAATGGTAACTCTAGAACAGGTTCGGTCAACTAGTGGTCGCAGAGTCGATGACGTAGAATCGGCTACCCCCACTATCGACATGCATCAGCGCGAGAGGGGAGTACGAGTCCTCCCCTTATTCCTGGTTCCTCCCCACTCTTGTGGAGCGTAGGAGGGAAGATTAGGAGTGTATGTTTATACAGTGGATCCAAGAAGTATTTCAACACTAAATACCCGATTCTTGAAAAATTTCCAATATGTAAACAGTAATCATTTCGTAAAAAATGACTACGCGATTGTTACGAGCCGAGGGTTACGCGAAGGTTTGGCGTGAGCCGAGGGCTAGAGGTTTAGGATGTGGACCGGCCGATGCTTGTTTCACCATTGGATAGCCACCTAGACAGGACGCACGTAGATTGTGCTCAAGGGGACAGAGGACCGGCCAATGCTTGTTTCACCATCGGATAGCCGCTGTCTTTTGGATAGAGTGGACCGGCCAATGCTTGTTTCACCATCGGATAGCCACTATAGGTTTGGTGGGATTAGTCAGGATCGACCGGTGCTTGTTTCACCACCGGGTAACCGACTATGGAATTAAGGTGTTGTGGGTTTTGACTCGACTCGACTCGACTCGAATGTATTTGATACACCCCGAGCGGCAGGGATGTATCGTCGCGGAATACCAACCTCTGGATTTTGAATGGATAAAGAAATGCAACCTTTTATATATAAAATAAAGGTGTTGAACAATATATTCGAGATTTGTTTGGACTACAAATGTTCCGTGTGTATTGTCGCGGAGCTACTTAAACCTCTCAGTTTTCACGCACCGAGAAATGCGGGGGTGTCCTAACCGCGTTCTTATACTGTACGTACTTTTCTAAGTTTTTGACGATACTTTGACGAGGATTAGGCCTGGTCTTGCTCTAACTTTCCCGTGTCGTGAACGAACGTCTACTGACTTTACAACGCGGATGTCACCCGCTTTTGAGGAGGACTTGGGTCCCTTATATACTCCCAAAATCGGTCCTACAGTGGTGGGGGCTATGTGTGGTCCTTTGTTCAGTAAGTTATTACTAGGGGGTTTCGTTGAACTGTTATCCGAAACTCTTCGTGAAAGTTAAATCTCTAAATTGGTTCCATAGATCCAGATAGCGCGCTATCTGAGACCCTTCGTGGAATCAATGTCTCTAATCATTTCGACTCCTAAACAATCCGGAAGGGCCAAAAGGGTTATCACCCAAAAGGTGTCTAACCGTAACACGATCATAAAATTTGACTCATTTTAAAGCTGAAAGCCTCTACTTTCAAAATCCATCGTTCATTTTATTCCAAAATCTTTTTTCATGGCGTAGCGAGCGAGAAACTGAAGACGCGTTTCTTATTGAAAATGTCACACATTCAAACGTCTATGAAGACTTTGAAAAATTTTTCTTTTGACTGAAACCAACATAGATTTCAAGATAGAAGCTTCCCCTTTACAACGACACCTTAAAAATTGATGTACGATTTTTTTTCATAAATTTATGCAACGAAAATGAGGAACAAGTTCGTTCGTGTATAGCCCCTTTGAAGTAACTTATACAGTAATTCGTCCATAATTGTCTAAAATATCTAAACGATAATTGTCTAGTCGCCTACTCCACTGAGGGGCATACCCCGCGAGGGGCCAAGAAACTCAGTAGCCTCGGCCACCGAGCAGTGTCACCCGATATCGGATCGGGTATATCGGTGTGAGATCAGGAGACCACTACTAATCCAATGACAAAACTTCTTTATTTTTTATTATTTTTTTTATGGAACTTTCACCAATATATTCGTGGCATTTTTCTAATGAAAATTATACCAAATATGAAATAATTCCGATGATATTTACCCGTGTAATGGACGATGAAAGTTTCGGATGCAAGGAAGGACAGCGTATTGGAAAGAAAGAGACGCGGATAGTCGCAGTCGCCGGCATAGTTCAAAGGCCCACGCGTCCTCACAAAGTAATGCCAATAAAAAAAACTTTTTTATTACTACTTATTTTTTTACGAGACTTTCACTAATATATTTGTGGTCAACGACCATTGCCTCGCTGAAAATACCGGTTCTCGTTCGATCACCGAAGTTAAACGGCGTAGGACGGGGTCCGCACCTAGGATGGGTGACCGCTCGGTAAAAAGCCGGGAAGTGATCCTCTGGGTGCGTTTCACGTGTTGTTGGCAAAATAGGTGGTTCGGAACCCACCTTAATAAAAAGTAGGTCCCGCTGAAATTGGAAATTAGGCGATAGTTGAGGTTTGGTAAAGGGAGAGGTGGTGGAATGGATTTGAAACCCTGAGGGGACCAAATATCATTACACACACTAATATATTTGTGGTAATTTTCTGATTAAAATGATATCAAACACGACATAATTCGGATCATATACAGATATGTATATGGTCATTTATAATTCAAGTCAGTTCTCTTGACCGGGACACTTCGCGAATCTTATACGGGTAAATATCATCGGAATTATATCATATTTGGTATCATTTTCACTAGAAAAATGTCACGAATATATTGGTGAAAGTTCCATAAAAAAATAATAAAAAATAAAGTTTTGTCATTGGATTGGTAGTGATTCACACCGATACACCCGACCCGGTATCGGATTTCACTGCTCGACGGCCGAGGCCTCTCGAGCTTCGGTGTCCTGTTCTACGTTCGGCAAAAGTCAAAGAATAGTATCCCTTCACGATAATTGTCTTTGGCCAGACCCGTGGTATAGACAATTATGGATGTGTAGCGACCAGCTGTCTACAGTAAAGGTAACATTTGCTGTGCAAATGCTGGAGAGGTTTTAGGACTCGTGCTACAATAGAGGTTATTTTTGAGGAAACTGTCCTGCAGGGTTATTAAGACATCTGCTAGGGTTGCTATTAGGTTTTTTATTAACGACAGTCTCAATAGCCGCGCGAAGAGTCATAAAACCTCGAGTTTCTAAAAGGCCCAAGTCGTCGGTACGGGAATCCCGCGAAGACGCTTAGGACCCGCTACCTGATGGTGCACATGGTGCATTGAGGGTGTTGGGGCCTCGTAGAAATTTCGTTACAAGGACAACTCGTGCCCCGTTACCCTCGTGAATTTTCCCCTTCTTAGGAAACGTGCACGAGGGTGGGGAGTCAAATTATGTTTTCATTTTTCTGTAACGTTAAGGAGACAAACAGTCTCTTCCTAGCTCTCAGTTGAGCAGTAGTTCCGAAAACAAACATGTGGTGTCGTGTCGATCCCGAAACTGAGAATCGGCTCACGGCTTGGTTGACGGTGAATGCGTGTAAATTCAAACTTCGGAGAATACGTTTCAATACTTTATTCAACAAAGAGATAAGGCTCGGCTTGCTGGTTCTAATTCAGACTCGGCTGTGTTTAGTTGTTGTCGTGTGTCTAGTCGAAACGATTCTGCATTTTGTGCGCTCGCATGGAAATTGTGGAGGTTCGGAGGTAGGTGTGGTTTTTTCTGGAAATTGTTGTAATTGGTTGAGAGGTGTGTTTTGGAAGATGATGGAAGTGGTGGAAAATGAGAAGGAGTAGGAGTAGAGGTACATCTGGTGCGGGTGACTAGGATTGTAAAACTATAAAATTTGTCAAGTTAACGGTCGAAGGCCCAACACGTGGACGTCAGCTGAGGTTCCGCTATTTTTTGACCGTACCGTCCGTTCTTTATGTGTTTATGATTAACCTTTCCCTTAAGTAGGTATGACGGATGGTAACGGTCGTGCGCTTGTCCCTTCGCAGGAGGTTTTACAACGTAACAAAACATATAGAGTCAAGATCGTGAAATTGCATTTTTATTTGAACACAGCTACTCCCAACAGATGAATTACTGTACTAGTGTAAAGTTGACGGCACAGCTGTCGAAACTCGATGAAACGGCTAAAAAAAATCGTACATCAATTTTTAAGGTGTCTTTGTAAAGAGGAAGCTTTAATCTCGAAATCTATGTTGGTTTCAGTCACAAGAAAAATTGTTCAAAGTCTTCACAGACGTTCTCGCTCGCTACGTCATGAAAAGCAATCTTAGAATGAAATGAACGATGGATTTTGAAAGCAGAGGCTTTATGATCGTGTAGTCATTTTTTACGAAATTATTACTGTTTAAATATTGGAAATTTTTCGAGTATCGGGTATTTAGTGTTGAAATACTTCTTGGATCCACTGTATTTTTAGTTCTCCACTCATTTAAGAGTTATAGGGCATAGTGATCATATTGATCGACATTGAAATAAATCGTATTTAAAATTAAATTGCAATCTGACCTTTACACGTGTGATATTAAAAATGCTGATTTTAACTGGCAAGTATGACTCTGAAATCACTGCGGAGACCGCGTATGCTAGAGTTCGCGACAACCTTCGGCATAGAACAGTTCACCTTGTAGCGTGTGAAAACTCAGCCACCCGTGCAATTCGCGAGATCGCAGACGCGCATTCCTCGGCGCATTGGAAACGCACCGAGTTGTTTGTCGAGACTGTCCGGCATCAGCAATCTTTTAAAAGCTTCCAAGAAATTTCAATAAGAACTACACGATTTTTACATTTCACATAAACGTAAACAACCGAAAGCATAGGTTCTATTTAGAAAAATAGAATTGGCTGCTTCAAGAAACCTTGAACTCGCGCAACAAGTAAACAATAAACAAGATTATCTTACGTCTCGTATTATCTTTATACGTTGTCTTTAGAAAACGTAAATGAATATAATGAATATTAAAACATATACAAAAATCAACTGTACTTTTTAAATTCCAATGTTCGATTAAAATTCGTAGTTAAAATTCATTTCATAGCTATTATTAGACTGCGGATTTTATGCATTTATGATAAAAATGAGTAGGTGTAATAAAAAAATAGCAAAAATTTTAGAAAAATTTGGACATACTATTATGTTACTTTCAACCTACTAAACATTATAGGGAAGAAAATAAATATCTATTTCACTCCAGTTTGTTGCAATTCAGGTAAGAAATTTTTATTTTGCATAAAGATTCGCAGTCCAGCTATTATAAAGTTAGGATCTATTGAAAATTGAAACTGTCAATATATGATTTGTCATCTATGAAAATTATTAAAGGAAGAAATAACATGCTATTTAGTTTCTATTCCATGCAATCGACATAGATAATTTTTATTTTGCATAAAGTTTCGCAGTCTAATAATGGCTAATAGGAAGGTAGATGCAGTCTGAAATAATAATAATAAATAAATGGAATAGAAACGTAAGAGAAAACAAATCTGATTTTTTATTAATACTACGGCGCGTAATAAGTAAACACGAACGACTAACAAGTAACTAATATTATTACCGTTCCCTGAAAATGTTTATAAAAAAACGTTACTCGTTTCCCCGTGAAATTCACTACAATTATAATACGTATCGTTAATTTTTCTAGACGGAAATTCGGGTAAAGTGTTCACCACATTTGCATTCTGTTGTATAAATATTATATGCACCGTCCTTGCTGCGTATAGTAACTTGCACGTTTGCTTTGCGATGTCCAGGTTCTCGTGATATTAAATTCACGGTTTTGATGAGACAAAGGTGTCAGGTATCCATTATTTACCTGCGCGGTTCCACGGCTCTTCCACTCTGAATCTCTCGAATACACTTGCTGTAAAAGAGTACACACATTGAATGCGATGAGATGGTTTTTTAACGGCTCGCATTCATCGACTGTAAAATACAAATGGTGTACCCGTCGTATTATGAAAATTAATGAGACATTTATCAGAATAATCAATCAAAAGAAAATAAAAACCATTCATTATATATCGATACAATTTTAAATTACCATTTAGGAAGCAGTATTAATTATACTGTTTACCTGCTGTATTTTACAGAAAGATAAATCCTGCATTATGAAAATTAACGAGACATTTATCAGAATAATCAATCAAAAGAAAATAAAAACGATTCATTATATATCGATACAATTTTAAATTACCATTTAGGAACCAGTATTAATTGTTTACCTGCTGTATTTTACAGAAAGATAAATCCTGCAGAAATTAAATACGTTACGCAGGTAGACATTTTGAACAACAATTTCTTCCTGTACATATAATGGACGGTCTCGTTTAGTTCTCGCGATACAGTAGAGAATAATAATTTTTAAAAACAATCATTTACACATTAACTAGTAAATTAATCCTCCTAACATCACCAAAAAACTCAAATCGGACGGTGCAATTTTAAAAAAGTTATGCGGTTTTGAAAAGTACACGAATACTTTTTACACTCACTGTACATATTTATTAGACTTGCTTCAGTAGTTTCATCACGTGTCAGTCACGATATTGTAAGGCAAGGGGTTAAGAGTGTCCGAATATTATTTAACACGTTGACTGCCATGTCACCCATATGTGGGTGACGGAACTATTTGTCCAAGTTTTAAAATGAATTTTTACGCTAATATATTAATCGTACCAAATTTTATTAGGATCCGTAAAATGCCAGAAAGTTGGAGGACTACTCCATGTCATACATATAATTTTTTTCAATTTTTATTTCATTAAATAACCTACATTGATTTGATGGAATTTTTTAGGTTTCTAGTTTGGCAGTCAAAGTGTTAAAGAGTCACTGTAACTTTTGAAACTAGGCTTACAGTTAGCGGGGTGTACAAATTTTGAATGTGATAAGAATTAGAAAAAAAAGAAAAGAAAAGGACATTTTCGGTGTCCGATTTAAGGATCCTTCTTTGCTTTACTGGATCCAGTGGAAGGGCCGCACAACCGAGCGAGAAAATAAAACCGTTTCGCGGCACGCATAACGAAAGTTGAAAGCCTGAGGAGAAAAAGTCTGTAGCTGCAACTGTAAATTCGCTAGCGTTAATTTAAGACCGGCGTTCGTAGATCCGAATCGACGGTTTATTTAACACGAAAGAAAAGTTGAACGATTCCGAGCAAATAACACGGAAAGCCGTGAAAACCGTGCGGCGTGCGGTGGTGCGGTGCAGGGAGGGAAGGGGTGAACAGGGGAGACAGGGGAAACAGGGAAGGGAACAGTATCGAGGCAGGTTGGGTTCGCTCGAACTTACGGTTCGCCGTGGGAATCGCAGGTCAGCCTAAAATCAATAAAGTGCAAGGTCCTGCCACGTACGAAAACCCTCTGTGTGCAGTAAAATGCGAATGGTATGTGTATGTGCGACGCGGCCCTCTGAATTATTTACCGGTGCCGTGGCGTTTTTAGCGATGCAAACGGAGGCTAGGGGGAGGGGGCGGATGGTATTCGAATGATTTTTTCAACTGAAATAATACTTCGGGAATGGCGGGGAGAATCGACCGCGGTTCGAATAACTCGCCTGGAAAATTACTCCGGGATAATATTATTTTCGTGGCTTCGGAACGTTCCGCTTTTCGGTTTTTCTTCCATTAAAATTACGCCCGCCGTCAGAACCTTCCGAATCTACGCTCTATGAATTTCACGAGATTCCACATTTCTACACCGGGCTGAATGTTTATGCGTTCACGGAACTTTTACAAATTTCTATCTTCCTTCAAAACATATAAAGTAAATGATATCGGCGCAAGGTTCGATCATTTTTAAAAAACAACAAATGTGCAATTATTTAAACATGTTTCTTACGTTTCGATCCCTATGTGGATCTTTTTCACACCATCTTCAATATACCATCTTATTTGAAGAAATGGTTCCCACCCATTAAAGACAAATTACCTCTGTCAAAAAATTGTAATATGGTTTATGAGATACCATGTAAAGGATGTAATTTGACATTGTATATTCGACAGACATCTAGGCATTTAGATACACGTATGGCTGAGCATAAACGTAATATTTTTCTTTCGCAAGCAAAACACATTGCATTGACTAAACACTCACTAGAATTTGACCATAGATTTGATTTTGATAATGTGAAAATTGTTGACAGGGAATCTAATTTACAACGTAGATTATTATTGGAAACTATTTATATGATTAAACAACAAAGCGTTAATCTTAGATATGAAACACCCAAGATTCATGACTATTACGCGACATTACTGAGACAGTAATGTTTTTATTTATGATGATGTTTCCAATTTACTACAGATTCTACCTAATTTATTAAAGAAAAGTTCTGTTTTTTTGGAATTTTCACAAAATATATATATTTTGATTCAAGTATTTACATTATATACACATATGTAAATTTTGCTTTTGCAAGGACCTGGTTTACGCTTGGTGGTTGCAAGAGCATGGTTTGCATTATGGTGAAAATAAATATTTTTATTTTTCATTATTATAAAAGTTTCATGGGTTAATGGGTCACATTTCTATATAGTGTTTTATATTGTTTAAATATTGTGTTTTATAATACAATATTAAGGTATTTTGCGTTTTAAAATTTGCCGCCAATTCTTGCCTGTTTGTTCATTGATCGATATCGATTAACCAATCATAGAACGTCAACCATATATATGTCATAGTCTCTGCTTTGCTTTTGAACGAAAATGGGTTCAGTTACACATCTGCCAACATGTGACCTAAGTGTGTTTAGTGTAACTCAATAATTTTTGTAAATTTGTCCATTTCATGTTTTTGATACAGCAAGTATGTATTTTATTTTGTTTCCGATATTTTCATTTGAAACTACACAGCTGTTTTTTAAAAATTTAATTCGTTATTAATTTTTCTTTTGCATATTTTCAGACGCAAAAATGATTCTTTGAAAAAGATCCACATGGGGATCGAAACGTAAGAAACATGTTTAAATAATTGCACATTTGTTGTTTTTTTAAAATGATCGGACCTTGCGCCGATATCATTTACTTTATATACTTAAATGTCGATGGAGAAGAATCTATCTATTCCTTTAAAACGTTGAATAATTGCTCGTTACCCATCGATGAACATTTACCGTGCCACAATTTGGGATGTTTGTCGTGAGAAACTCGTCAGATATTTATTTTATATGTCTGACTATAATTATATTTGCTCTTGAAACGTTAGTTGTTTGCACAGCGGATTGGATCTTGTTGGACTGCGGACGTTTAAACATTTCTGGGATTTTTAAAGAGTCTAGCAGGATAAACTTATGCTCCCACGACAATTTTCATCGATCTCGTGTGCAAAACAATGCAAAAATTTCGAATCGCGAACCTCTCATTTAAGGATAATACCAGGGTAAACACGGTGAACTTTATGATTTTTTTTCTCGTTTGTTAATCAAGATATTGAGATGAAAAAAAACGAAAATACTCGAACTTACCTCCGGCGTGTCATATATTTTTTTCACAACTGCGAGCAAATTATTAAGGGCATAAAAAATTTGTTTATTTAGGGGTCGCAAATAACCCATCGAGTGACACCTACCAAAAAATTCAAATACAATGTTCTGTTACCCATCTAATGTGAACTTATTTCTCAAAGTACAGGGTGTATAAAAATTATATGTCACGAATACCGTGGAGGGATTCAATACCTCTGGATCGGTGGAGATCTGTTAAAAAAGTGGACCGCAAAATTAAGTTTGACCCTTTCTTTTAAGGTTACACAATTTTTTATTGTAAGAGTCTCACAGGAACAATGCGTCTCGAGACAACCGTTCTCTTAAAAAACAACTTTGACATTTCATAAACTAATTTCTTTCATATGCCTATAGGGTGTCCCAAAGTGGTATAAACGTGGAGGGAATGATTATACATGAGAAAATAAATTGATAATATGTTAGTTAAAAGTTCGTTGAAAATATGAGAATAAATATTTTTCATTTGAAGCCTCGATTTCGAGAAGTTAGTGTTTGAAAATTCAGCGAACACGCGTACTCTTGAATCGTTTAACGCGTCTGTTCATGACCTACTAATTCTACTTGTTCAAAACGTTAGGCATGCGAACTTGACGGATTTTTAAAGTCAATTTTCTCGAAAACGAGGCGTCAAACGAAAAAAATTTATTCTATATTTTCTCGACATGTTTATACCATTTTGGAACACCCTGTAGACATATGGTAGAAATTAATTCACGAAACTTCAAAGTCGTTTTTAAAGAGAACGATTGACTTGAGATCCATTGCTCCGTTGAGACTTTTGTTCCTTACGATGAATACGATAAAAAAATTTTTAACCTTAAAAGAAAGGGTCAAGGTCAATATTGCGGTCCACTTTTTCAACAGATCTCCACCGATCCAGAGGTATAGAATCTCTCCATGGTGTTCGTGACATATAATTTTTATACACCCTGTACATAGTAAACTTTGTTTAAACTGTTACAGTGCGCGGGAAAACCACTTTTTAACCGAAGTAGAGTTGTCGTTGTTGATCCATATTGTTCGCAATTTGAAGGGAATACCGTAGATATTTCAAATGTGTGCACACACGCTAAAAACGGATTTTCATATTTGACGAGATGTTTGCACCGTTATTTTTGTAAACGTGGCCACTGCTAACCACAAAAGCATACAGCTAGTATAAAAAGTATTCGTGCACTTTTCAAAACCGCATAACTTTTTTAAAACTGGACCATACGATTTGAGTTTTTTTGTGATGTCGGGAGGATTAATTTACTAGTTAATGTGTAAATAATTGTTCTTAAAAATTATTATTGGTCACATTTGCAAAGCAAAATGTAAAGGTGGCGTTTTAAAAATTTTTTATCTGTGCCCGTAATGAAAATTTAAAACATTTATTTTGTGTATCTAAGTAAGTCGTATACACGTGCAAAGTTTCATTGAAATCGATTGACGTATAAAAAAGCTATGGGCATTGTAACATGTAAAATTCTTTGAATTTAGGGCTTGCGATTCATTTAAATCGCAAATTCTCTACAAATTTTTGCTATTTTCAATCATTTATATTCATAACAAACTTTGTGCATATAACTTACTAAGATCTACCGAATATACCTGAATTTTCATTACATGCACAGATACAAAATTGAAAAGTCGTTACCTTTGACTAATAAGAATTTTTAAAAACAATTATTCACACATTAGCTGGTAAACTAATCCTTCTAACATCTCCAAAAAAACTCAAATCGTATGGTCCAATTTTTAAAAAGTTATTCGGTTTTACAAAGTGTACGAATACCTTTTACATTCAGTGTATAAAAGAGACAAAAGACTCGTCAAACGATGCGCCAGCAATTGGAATCGCCCACTGGTGTCGGCGTAATGTTCCAAATTATGTTGGAATCATTACGTGAACTTTTTGTTCGTAAAGGGAAACGTAAAGAAATTTCAGAGCAAAATTAGATGTTCCCAGCTGACAGGAGAATCCGTAATTACGAAGTTCGGCCCAGCCAGGTTGTAGGTGCTGATAGATCCTCTTTGTCCGATCGCGAGGCAACATTTTACGTTGGCAGGGGAAACAAATTGAATTTCTGTGTATAACGAAATTTACCACTACGGGAAACACTGAAGTCTAGATCTAGGAAAACGGGAGCTTTAGGACCTAAGAGAATTGCCGAATGCTTTCAGGCGAAACTATCTTGAGATTGTATGATCGACACAGAACAGTTATTTCAGGCTCTGTAATAATATCGAAGACAAAATTGTAAGGTTTTCTTGAAAAAATCCCTTCCGAAACGAATGACCTTGGGGAAAGGTTCTTTCCATTGTTGCACAGACCCTTTGATATACAATGGATCCAAGAAGTATTTCAACACAAAATACCCGATTCTCGAAAAATTACCAATATTTAAACAGTAATAATTTCGTAAAAAATGACCACATGATCTTAAAATTTGACTCAGTTCGAAGCTGAAAGCCTCTATTTTCAAGATCCAGAGCACCGGGTAGTTGTAATGACAAAAGTTATTCAAAATGTCGTCCTCCATAACATATGCCAAGGTCAAGGTCATCGAAGCTGCCTCCCCTTAAACGTAAGGTTTACCAAAATCAAGAATCACTGTGAAAAGGTGTAAGGTTTTCTTAAAAAAATCCCTTCCGAAAAGAATGACCTTGGGGAAAGGTTCTTTCCATTGTTGCACAAACCCTTTGATATACAATGGATCCAAGAAGTATTTCAACACAAAATACCCGATTCTCGAAAAATTGCCAATCTTTAAACAGTAATAATTTCTTCAAAAATGACCACACCATCGTAAAATTTGACTCATTTCAAAGCTGAAAGCCTCTACTTTCAAGATCCAGAGCACCGGGTAGTTATAAAGACAGAAATTGTTCAAAATGTCGTCTACCATAACATATGCCAAGGTCAAGGTCATCGGAGCTGCCTCCCCTAAACGTAAAGTTTACCAAAATCAAGAATCACTGAAAAATCACCGTGTTTTGGAACGAACGTGATCGAATCACGAGTGATTCGGAAGTAGCAGTTTTTTCTCATCTATAGTTGCGAATGGAAAGTTGTTGAGAACAATGTCAACACAATTTTCAATGTCACAACAAAGAAAGCTGCGAACGATTAAATTGGACCAAGCATTTTACAAACGAAACGAGTCTGAGACTGCTTGGTCTCGGATAGCAATATCAAATCACTCGATCCGACGCGCGACAGTACACAATGTATGTAGCAAGGAGCCGCTGGCCGGCCGGCCGGTTGCCACCTGCTCCATGGAACATTCGTATTACAACACATCGTTCACGTTGTTGACAGTGTCCGACAATTAGTGCGAATATTGGCCAATGCATAGTTTGACGTGAATGGATCTTACGATTGATTGTTGCCATGTGGGACACGCTCTATGACAAATTAGAATAATATCGCTCGAGTTTCACACCACTGATGTTATTAGTTACATCGTTCCCTTGAAAATTTCACAAGTTTTATGTCTGAGGAAATCCGTATTAAGGTCTGCGCATACTTGTCAAAGGTGTCTACTGTCTAAAGGTCTGCGCATACTTGTGGGAGACAGTCTACTGTCTAAAGGTCTGCGCATACTTGTCGAAGACAGTCTACTGTCTAAAGGTCTGCGCATACTTCTTGAAGACAGTCTACTGTCTAAAGGTCTGCGCATACTTGTCCAAGGTGTCTACTGTCTAAAGGTCTGCGCATACTTGTGGGAGACAGTCTACTGTCTAAAGGTCTGCGCATACTTGTCGAAGACAGTCTACTGTCGAAAGGTCTGCGCATACTTGTCAAAGGTGTCTACTGTCTAATGCGTGTCGTCCACAACATTTTTTATGTTGACTTGAGTTGTTTGACGAAAGTTTTCTAGGTAAAACTTTAATTTTCGAAGATCAAGTTCATTTCAAGGCCGTGTTATTATACATATCTGAATGTATTTTTCCATCAGTTACACGCTACAATAAAAAGAAAATATAGTTATGTACAAAATAAAACACCGATGACCTTGATAACTCCGCAAAATAATGACCTTCGGAAAAAGATATTCTTGCCAGATATTTGCTCCATTGACACCATGCACGTTACGTAACAAATATTACTTGCATCACAATAATCTGAAGAGATAGACCTAGGTGACCTTACTTAAACGGGCCACATTGTATAGCAATCAATAGTAGAGTCGAGGTAGAAATTTCCTGTTTCGTTTGGGGTACAATTTTCTAGTTGCAATTATAGTTTACGATTGTACTGGACATATGTATGCGCTGACACATGCATAAGCTACAATCTGAGTGCGATCTCCTCGCAATCTTCACGAGAGTCGTTCAAAAGCAACTATGTATTATAAAGATAGCATCTTCTTCCGCGACACCGTGTATATGGATACGCGAGTGATCATGCTTTTTTCGCGGCTGTGATCGTTCCAGATAGGCTGCCTTTCGTGGAATTAACAAAGGCATGCGGGGGCTATTAACAATTCATAAAAGGAACTCGTTAGCTGACCCCAAGATCCTAACAGTACGTACATACGTAATTAGAAGATTATCGAAATGATGAGGGCGTCCAAGCCCGTGATTTAACGAATATTTAACGAATGTTCGTTGCGAGAATTAGGTGGACTTACAGGAGGGTGCAGATTTGGAAATGTTGAATTGTCAAATTTTTTTAAAACGTTAGGAAAAACTATTGCATTTCTTGTTCGAAGGAGTAATTTCCAATTTGGTCGGGATTTCCTCCTTGCTTCACTTCGTTCGTCGTTTGTCATCGTCATCAGTGGCATCTTGCGGTGATCGGAGCTCCAGTGCTCCCTCTTATACACTATTAGTAATAATAAAATATTTGGTACGATCATCTTTAAAGCTCTCATTGAACCATGTTATTTCAGCTAAAAAAATTTCTGGTTGAACCACTAACAACAGAAACATCTAAGCTGATCACGTTTCGTGGTTCGCCCTATATAATAATAATAATTTTAGAAACTAATAACACTATTATAATATAATTATATAAATTCTTATATCATGAAGATAAACTCTTATTTAATCTAATCCATCCAATAGAAAAATTAACATTTTATTACAGTTAATCCATAAAATACGTTTTCTTTTCTTAAAAATTAAGTTTAGTGAAAACGATTTATGGGGATTTATCAGAATTGATGAAAATTGTTTATTGAATGTCGGAACTTTTTAAAGAAAACAGTTATAATTTGCTGTACAATGTTAATTGTAATTACAGAATAATAATAGTCGAAGAATTTGTGAGATGAAAATCGTTGTAATTGTTATAGAAATAGAACGTATATCAGTTGGCATTCCGTTGAAAAATGTTTTGATGAATCATTATTGTTTAAAAAATAGAAAACAATTTTAAATATCGATGAATTTTCTACTCCCATTAATCCCACGACTAACCGTGAACATGAAACTGAGGAATTATGAGGGGCCTTGGTCATTAAGTAAATTATACCTTCCTAAGTAACTTCCGGTTAAAAAGAAATACGCAAGTATTGTAGTAGTCGTTAGGTAACGAATAAAATATTGTTGCCAACGTGTACTTTTCAACTGATTTACATCAGTCATGTTGAACGCATCGCCGCGGATAAAGTGCACCCAAACTTCTATTCAGAGATAATGAGCAGAAAAGTTTTGTAACCGAGGTACAGTTCGCTATTTATTAACATTCATACGGTAATTTTTTCTTTGCATTCCCAGATCGAGAAAAATGCTAATTTATTTTTTAATTTTTAAACAATTCGTGTTATCAAAGAAATATACTAGTTTATCTTTTGTCAATATACTATATTTGTTTATTAGGAACTATACGTACAATTTGTATATTCCACATAAGATTACAAAATGGTGGAGTTGTATGTATAACATTTATCCAACTCCACATCCAGCTAAGCCTCGATAGTTTGTACCCTTGGTTTGAAAGAAGCAGAAAATTTTTATTAATTTCAACAAAAATAGATTATCATCAATGTAACGTACGATTTTTTGGGATATCTTAATTTGCCGAATTTTTATGAACGTTTAAAGTGGATCGTTTTTCTCTGGAAAAAAAAAGAAAAGCGTTAGATTTAATCCATTTTATTGAGCTAACTGTGTTGCAAACATCGGTTTCAAATATTTGAAGATTTCCTCCAGAATCTGAAAGTCTGCGTTACCCTTTTAATACGTTGTTTGCATTTGGAAAATAAAAATGGTGAAAACCTGCTTACTCATTGAGTGTTGCGCGCGCGTTTTTTGTCTAATGTCGACAATTGAAACTTC
>CM052216.1:8369547-8473507 GCA_028454225.1 Lasioglossum leucozonium | reverse complement strand
GTTCTTTAAAACGTTACGATTCGGATGTGAATCTGTACAACGTCTATATGGCCACGTTTGCTAAAAATTTTTTAAAGGAACAGGAGGTGGTGTTTCGTCCTAGACTCGCTGGAGGACTCATCATAACGTTTTAAAGAACATAACATAGCTAATTGTTTTAAATGATCGAACCTTGCGCCGATAATTCTTCACACATATATAATACTAAATAATTATCTTCGGAAAAGTAGCTACTTAGGGTTAATTGGGGTCAAGGGTCTTCTAATTAAAAAAAAAACAATTTTACAATAAATTTTTTTGTAGTTTTATTAGTGAGATATGCAATAAGAATATTATTCTACATCCTCATTGTTATCATCATCATTTTGTACGAACCATAAAGTGAAATAGCCATCTAAGACGAATGTCCTGCTCATTCAGCACGAAATGTTACAGAATTACTGAATAGGACATTTGAAGGTCGTTGGATTGGTCGATGAGGAAGTAATAAATGGCCAGCAAGTTCCCCAGACCTGACACCACTAGATTTTTATTTGTGGGGAAAATTGAAGGAACAAGTGTACCGCGAAAAACCAACAACCATAGCTGATATACAAGAACGTATAAAAAGAGCTTGCTCTGTAATAGATACAACTGAAATTTGTCAGGCAGTATCATCAGTATTGAAACGTTTTAGATTATCTCTCCGTGTTCGTCATTTTGAACACTTCAAGTAGCAGCGAATACGTAAATAACATGTTACATGTAAATCGTCGTAGTGTTCGAAGAGTGCTTTCAGACACTTTATTTTCTATTGCAGTTGACCTTGTGTGATCTTGAATGACCTTCATAATAGGCCATTGCATTCGTTTCGAAACACACTATCAGAATGTAAATAAAAAACCATACCGTTCCATTTAAAAAAACAGATAAACATAAACAAAAAACATTTAATGACAGATTACGAACGCCTCGATAGTAAGTAAGTTTGGTCTGATGCATTTTTTTCTATCTTCAAAAGCAAGCGAGTTATTCAGGTGACCTGTGTATAGTGCGCCACCCTGTATACAATAGATACAAATTTTCCCCTTTTTTAGGAAATTACAAACTGCAAAACAGTTCTAATCACTGAAACCGTAAAATAAATCGTAAGGCAAGGTGTTAACGTGCACAGCTGATGAGTACAGGGTGTTTCAAAATTATATGTGGCGACCACCGCATCTGTTAAAAGAATTGACCTTGACTCCTCTTTTCAAGGTCAAAACTGGTCGTTTTATCGCATCCTATAGCACTCATCGCGACGACACGAGGAACCGTGGGTCTCGAGTCAACTGTTCTTTTAGAAAACGACTTTAAAGTTTCGTAAAGTGTCTACAGGGTGTACCAAGATAGTACAAACTCGGGATGGGGCGATTCTACGCGAGAAAATGTGGTAGAAATTTTTCTTCATTTCCGAGAAATTTCCATTTGAAAATCCGGCGAGCACGCGTGCTATCGGAGAGGAATCGTCGAATTTTCTCGACAACGTCGCGCCGAATGGTAAAAGTTTAATTTATATTTTCGACATATTTTCTCATGCAGAATCATCACACGTTTATATCGTACAACTTTAAAGTTGTTTTTTAAGAAGACGGTTCACTCGAGATCTACAGTTTCTGTGAGACTTTTGTACTTCGCGATGAGTACTACAGAATGCGATAAAAAAAACAACTTTGATCTTGAGAAGAAGAGTCAGGGTGTCTTTTCCGGTTCATTTTTTAAAGAGACCATCCGCCTATTCAGTAATTAAGGTTTATAGTATCGTTATGTAGGATCATCAGAGACGTTAATAAATAATTCACCACCGTCGAACACGGAAAATAATATAATATTTAATCAGATAATTTAACGAATACAAATTTCAACGTCGGAATCTCCTTCTCAGATTTGCGTCTCGGGTCTCAAAGGAAACTTCTTTCCTTGTTCACGTTCTGTACATGAATGGAACAAAATCTGTTTTATAAAATATGAAAACCGCAATCGATATAAAACACTGAAACACGCAACTAATCAACGTTGCCGTTGCTAATATAATAATTAAGCCATATATAACATAATAACATATACATATAATACAATGAATGACGTCACGCTTCACCCCCTACAGTTATAGTGAAATAGTATAATTGATTTTGCATTTTGTTAAAAAGATAATTCAATGAAAAAATTAATCGATTTATATGTAAGCTTTGAAAATCTTCTATCATGGCCGGTTTTCTTCTGAGAGCAACAAATATAAAGAAATGTTTTATTGCGAAAGTCGAGAAAAGCGCAGTGAAGCAGGAAGCACAATTGCGAATGGCAAAAGTAAATAAAATAATATAGAACCGTCGGGAAGGTAGATACGAAGGAAAATACGAAAAAATAAAAACGAATGGAATACGGAGACATGCTTTGTAACAAAAGGGCTCGAAGCACAGAAAATTGAAGTAATATCGGATTGTTTAAGAATTTCTCTTCAGGAGTAAGATAAACAAACTTCTTATTGTTTTCCTATTCTTGTGGTTTTAGTAAAAGTTTTTCTTTGCAATCAAATCATAAGAATTTTTAAAAAATTTCCGTCGTGATCAAGGAACCCCATTTCCATTTTTGGTGTAATGTGTCGATCGTATTTGTGTATCGATTAAATGAAAATTAGTATCGGCGGTGGGTTCAATACAAAAAAAAATTTTTTTTTGATCGAACCTAGCGCCGATATCAATTTTCATTTAATTGGTACCCTATTTTATACAGAATTTTACATTCCCGATGCTATAATCGCCGCGCATGCGCGAGAAAACCTGACGAATGTCTCACTGGATAAATGCAGGGCCGACGTGACCTTTTGCTCGGCCAGGTTCCAAAATTTTCCCCTTCCAAATTCAAAGGACGTTACATATGTTTTTTGTAAGATGAATATTACATAATTTTTCTCGCTTTTTTCGCTGCAAAACCTTTGATTACGTCACCAAAATTGATTGAGTTTGCTACTTCAGGTCCTGCAAAATGTCTGATGTGTTTTCATAGACCGCGGGGCCTATCAAAACGCGAGGCCGGGTTTCGGCGAACGCGCAGTGCGGCATGTGAATGGACATTCGGGACAAAAATCATAACTTCTAAACTAATCAATTTTTTACCTAAGTACCTTAATAATTTTTTAAAGGGAATGCAAAGATACATCGATTAATGCACCAAAAATATAAGGTTCTATTAGTAAAAAAATTTATTCTAATTTTTTTTTTTTAATGAAGAGTTTTTTATGATTAGTTGTTATTGCAATTTGTTGTCAACTGTATACTGTACAACTTTTGTTCGAAGTATTTTTTAATTATGTGGTTAAATTTTTTATTAGTATTTTTTACTAGTATTAAGTAATGGTTAATAAAGACTGCTAGATAAATCTAGAAATAAACTAAACGGCTGTGTCTCGCTCGGAATATTTATTTCCATGTCAAGCCACTTATGGTGATGCTTATACAATAGGTGACGTCGATTTCGATAACCATCTCTCCACTTTCTTGCAAGTGCCACACAAAAAGCTTTTAATCTCTTTTCCACTTCATCTGATATAACGTTCACGTTTAATAGAGAACAAAGTTTTTCTCTAACTTTCGATCATTTCTACAAATAAGTGTGTTCGGACCAATCCAAGCTTCAACCAAATCGCGATTACGGATGCATTTCTCTAACAAAAATTAAATAACATCGAGTGTTGCAATTTATCGTAGAAAAAAATTATATAGTAATATACTAGAACATCTTGTTGATACAGAACAGCCCAAATTACAGGATGTTTTGAACCGTTTGCTTTGTAAATTGCATTTTAAGGAAAAAACGCAATTCCTAAATTGCCAGATAAAATTATGCATACCTCTGGTCAAATTCTCCATACCTAAATTGTAACAAACAGTTTAAAACAGAAACGAACCCAAAAGAGCAATGAGGGCAGGAGTAATCTAACTTTTTAGCATTTATACTATATTAAACTCTCAGCAGTTACCGATCCCCTACTGATTTTCTTGGATACTACTTCTTACATACACATTCCTTCCTTACGACTGATGATGTTGTTCGATAATTAGATTAGAATCGAACCATGATTATTTCGATTTTTGTCCATTGCACGTCGCACGTGGAACGCGCTGAACCTGCCTCGCGCCGGCCCTGCGTACAGTAATTCATCCATAACTGTCTATACCACGGGTCTGACCAGAGACAGTTATCGTAAAGAGATACTATTCTTTGAATTTTGCCGAACGTAGAACACGACACCGAAGCTCGAGAGACCTCGGCCGCCGAGCAATGTAACCCGATACCGGATCGGGTATATCGGTGTGAGACCAGGAGATCACTACTACTCCAATGACAAAACTTCTTTATTTTTTATTATTTTTTTATGGAACTTTCACCAATATATTCGTGGCATTTTTCTAATGAAAATTATACCAAATATGATATAACTCCGATGATATTTACACGTGTAAGATTCGCGAATTGTCCCGGTCAAGAGAACTGACTTGTATTATAAATGACCATATACATATCTGTATATGATCCGAATTATATCGTGTTGGGTATCATTTTAATCAGAAAAATGCCACAAATATATTGGTGAAAGTCTCGTAAAAAAATAAGTAATAATAAAAAAGTTTTTTTTATTGGCATTACTTTGTGAGGACACGCGGGCCTTTGAACTATGCCGGCGACTGCGCCTATCCGCGTCTCTTTCTTTCCCATACGCTGTCCTTCCTTGCATCCGAAACTTTCATCGTCCATTACACGGGTAAATATCATCGGAATTATTTCATATTTGGTATCATTTTCATTAGAAAAATGTCACGAATATATTGGTGAAAGTTCCATAAAAAAATAATAAAAAATAAAGAAGTTTTGTCATTGGATTAGAAGTGGTCTCCTGCTCTCACACCGATATACCCGATCCGGTATCGGGTTACATTGCTCGACGGCCGAGGCCTACTGAGTTTCATGGCCCCTCACGGGGTATGTCCCTCCGTGGAATGAGTAGGCGACTAGACAGTTAGCGTTTAGACATTTTAGACAGTTATGGATGAATTACTGTATTATGTTACACATGTCGGCGACCGCAGCCTCTCGAGCTACAGGGCCCCCGCGGGGTATACACCGCTGTGGTGGGGATAGTTTTGGGACAATTATAGGCCAGACACTTGGGACATTTATCGATAAAACACTGTACATCTAAACGGGCGAACGCGAACGGTTCTCGATCGGACACCGAATACACCGTCGCCTCGGCGAAGCTTTCGACTAACCACGTATTCTATTGCAGATCTAGGGAGCCCATTCTTCCCTGGTGGTCCTGAATTGTGGCACCATCCACTGGCGTACTCAACAGCTGGAGAATTACCGGGCACACTCCAACATGCGACGCTGGTCCATCCGGCGTTACATCCTCAGGTCCCCGTACGTTCCTATCTTTGACTATCTGCAGACAAAGCTCTGGAGCCGCCGACGAGCGCCCCGATGCACGTTAGTGATACATGATCGTTATACTCGATTACTATACGGTACAACCTAGCAGGTAGACCACGCACGTAGAAAGATCTGCGATCCGAGCAGCTGGTTCCTCGGTCGAGCACCGAACCTTGCTGGAGACGCTTTTCATTTTATAAAGTGTACAGTTATCTTTAGATAAATTTTCTAGTTTTATTTATTTTTTTTTAATAGGACAAATTTTTCCACCATTGAGACTTTTCGCGACTTTCATAGCTTCTTTTCGGACCGCATTCACCATAAACTGAACACTAAAGTCTTCACGCTTTAAAACCATAATCTTTTTCAAGGAAATACAACATTTACATCGTGTATATAGTTTCAAAGAAGTATCGCATTACTAGACTGCGGATTTTGTGCATTTATGATAGAAATGAGTAGGTGTAACTGAAATTAGCAAAAATATTCGAAAAATTTGAACATACTGTTATATTATTTTAGAACCTACTGAACATGATAGGGAAGAAAATATATTTCACTCCAGTTTGCTGCGATTCAAGTAAGAAATTTTTATTTTGCATAAAGATCCACAGTCTAGCTATTATAAAGTTGGTGTAATGGCTAATAGGAAGGTAGGTGCAGCCTGAAATAATAATAATAAATAAATGGAATAGAAGCGTAAGTGAAAACAAATCTTTTATTAATACCATGGTGCATAATAAGTAACATAAACGACTAAAAATTAACTAATATTGAATATAATTCCTTGTGCAGGTAACGTTACGAGTAAAGAAATGATTTTCATGATCTAATTTCTCAAACATTAATCGTGCAATAAATTTCCAGTGTTATTGGCGCTACGGTTCGATCAATTAAAAAAATCAATAAACAATTTTGCAGATTATCAAATCATCATCGACGTTTCGATTCACTTTTCAATCATTTTCAAGATGTATTTGTTTGCGTCTGTAAAAATATGCGTATTAAAACAATTTTCAAAATATATCAGAAGATATTGACCAAAAATTCTTTTTAAAATAACTATTATTTAAATTACTAGCTTAGTTGTTTAGGTTGTGAACTAATATTCGGCGGTAAATTTGAACGAAACATAGTACCTCTTTTAACCACGTGTGTGAATATACCGAATCGGTAAATTCAATTATTAACATTCAATTGTAGTTGGAAAAGATTTAATTGAATATTATTTTTATTTATGTGACAAAGAATTATTTAGTGATTTGAAAATATAAAATTATTTAATTTGGAAAACAATGTCATCATAAGACATTACTGATTCAGTAATGTTGCGTAATATTCATGTATCTTTGGTGTTTCATACCTAAGATCTACGTTATGGTGTTTAATCATATGAATTGTTTCCAGTAATAATCTTTGATGTAAATTAGCTTCTTTGTCTATGATTTTAATATTTTGAAAATCAAATCTATGATCCAACTGCAGGGAATGTTTCGTCAACGCTGTGTGTTGCGTTGGTGGTAAAAAAATATTAATCGAGCAATTTGTTCAGGAGAACTAAAGTGTCAACGGAGGTGTTGTATGAAACTGCAAAAGAGAGAAGGGCAATCTTAAAAGCTGTGACGTAATTTGCGAATCGGGGAACTCATTTGCAGATATGTATTAACGATCCCATTAACTTCGATTCTCGAGCGATACGTACGTAGTTCTTTACGATCACGCTGCACAGTATTGGATGTTCGAAAGTATTTTCGTAAGCCTATAATTTCGCGCGACAAGCTTACCACCGCAATTATTATAAATTACTTGCTATCAATCTTGCGAAGCCGGTGAACTTCAACCGAGTGTGCTGAAAATTTCACGATTAAAACTGTAATTTAGATAACAGCTAATATTCAGCTTTCGCGAAATTCGGTGTGCAAAAAGTCATTCTAAAGATTAAGGACTATTATATTATAGGCTAAATTATAAATAGTAGTAGGGTAATTACGATTTGAGGTTGGCGCCGCTAAATACCACTAAATACAAGAACCAGTTAGCGTTTTGTAATGTTACTGTGAAAATGACGGAACCGTAAGAAAAATTAATATACCAACTTACGTTTTACTTTTATTCTATGTTCGGAGAGGAACGTCGGAGTATGGCAAACACTCGTTTAATGTTAATGCAAGAAAATAGCATTAATTTCGTTTCAAAGGGTTCAGAATTTCGTTAAGGGTCATGAAAATATTCCGGGGAAGCCACTCAATGAGATAACGAGCCAGCAATTCACCTAAATAGAGCATTTCATTCGCGAAATTCGCGATCCGCTTTTATAAACCTTCTCGGTACTTTTCCGTTAGCCGGGCGCAACCTAACCCAGACCAATAATTATAAGCATATATAATTATAACCTAACCAATTATAATCTAACCCAGACCAAGCATTCTTTTTGGGTAGAACTATTTTGTTTACAATGCATTAATATTTGTAATTATATATACTTATATTATACACCTTCTCATTGTCGCACAGTGGTTCGAAATCGCCAAAACGTGGCCAAAAATCGAAGACATTCTCCGATTTAGTTTAAAATTGGTATTCTATGGGTTTTCGGATTGCTGATTATGAATCTGATTTCAAAATTTCAAAAAACAAAATGGCGGATCCAATGTGGCAGATGTGTTGCGTAAAAAATTGTCCGATTAGCTTGCAATCTAGTATTCCCGTATTTTTGGGGTTGCTGATTATGAATCTGATTCAAATACAGTAAACGGATACATCAAATTCTTTATTTTTGCGTTTTAAAAAAAATTATTATAATTTTTAATTTTGACATCAGATTCATAATCAGCGACTAGAAAAAGCCCGGAGTATTTTTATCTAAATTGGAGTACTGCTTGTGTTACCTATTTTATTGTTGTAACTTTGAAGTGCGCAAGTATGCGCAAGATATTTTTATGTAGCGCTCTTAAGGAGGCTTTAACAAATACGTACATGCAAAATTCATCGTGAAACTGCGTGACGTTCGCTTTGTAATCGTCACTAAAGAAAAAAAAGACTGGAAAGTAGGTGTTTAGAAAGAGACAATTTTCAAAGTTGTAAAATATATATATAATGTTAAAAGTTACACATACACATAGCCGAAAGAACGCTCTTTAACACTACGTAGTTAGTTTTTGTATAAATATTACTCATAAAAAAGTATGATGAGACAAACATCGTCAATTTCGGGAAGAAATGCAGTCTATCTTAGAATTGCATTTTTGCTTGTTTTCAAACTGTTCTGGAACAATAATGGGTGATTTTTAGCAATTTATATTTGTGATACAACTTAGTTTGAACATTTAAGAAGCTATTGGCATAAATTTCATTAATTTTGGACGAAGTTGAAAAAGTGATTTTTGGCCACGTTTTGGCGATTTCGAACCACTGTGTGTCGGTTCTTATAGAGAGGAAAATTTCTTAACGCTATCTATACGTTTACATCAGCGACACTCGTCCGAAAAATCAATTACCTCGTGTTCGGTTGTTCTGAGGAAATAGTACAATAGAATTCATTCTGAAATAAAAATTGATAAAAATATAGAAGCACAACATTTTCGGGACACTCTGTATGTATCTAAAAAATCTGGAATATATTTCTTGTCGTTCTGTTTCGTATAAAATAAATTCAGTATGAACAGAATAATACAAATTTAAAAAAAATAAACAGCAATCATAACTCCTCGTTTTGAGAATTACGTTATTTTATTTCAGTCTATCGAATTTATTTGATTGATTTTTTGTAAATCCTATATTCTAAAGCTGGTATTGATGCGTGAATTGAATATTTTTCCAAAATTTTCACATGCGGCGTTTTTTTTTCCTTTCATCAGCCATTGGTTGTCGGAGGGTCGAAACCACGTGATGTTTGCACAAATCTAATAACTCGTCTGCTAATGGCGTTTACGATTTCGTTCGAACTCTCTCCAAACACATTGCGCTAGTAATAGCAACGTTGAATTTTTGGATTCTGACCTGGAAAACATTATTGCGCTGGATCGTGCAGACCGAAGGAACGAGAGTCCGCCATTGGCCGATATCGTTCGTGATAGTGCGTGATAGGTACCCGCGTTAACCTGGCACAGGACTAGACGATATTAAAAATCAATATCTCCTGTTTGGTGAATCCGTACCCGGCTGTACCACACCGTTCTGATCGCAGGCGCTACGTCGAACGGTGCAAATGGCACCGGCTCGCCCAAAAACCTTCGGGAACCTTGGAAAACCCCTCGATTCGTACTTGTTTACCCTTAACAATCGCGATAGTTAACAAGCCACTCTAATTAACTGCCTCGAGTCTCGAAACTTTCGTGATCCTCGCATGCAATCGGACGACACGCTAGGCGTATTTTGAATCGATACAATTTTTAACATTTTCACGCAGCTCGGCAAGAACAATGACACAACTAAAAAAATAAGCATTTCGAAATTGGTACTTCTAACTCGGTTTTCTTTTTGAGCTACAGCGAGTGTAAAATCAATTCGTACACTTTCCAAAACCGAATAACTTTTTTAAAATTGGACCATACCGATTTGAGTTTTTTGGTGATGTTGGGAGGATTAATTTACTAGTTAATGTGTAAATAATTGTTTTTAAAAATTATTATTGGTCACATTTTGCAAAGCAATATGTAAAGGTCGCGTTTTTTAAATTTTTTATCTGTGCTCGTAAAATTTAAAACATTTATTTTGTATATCTAAGCAAGTTGTATACACATGCAAAGTTTCATTGAAATCGGTTGACGTATAAAAAAGCTATGGGCATTGTAACATGTAAAAATCTTTGAATTTGGGGCTTGCGATTCATTTATATCGCAGATTCTCTACAAATTTTTGCTATTTTCAATTAACTATATTTCATAAGAACCTTGATCGATTTCGATGAAACTTTGTGCATGTATATAACTTACTTGGATCTACCAAATACACCTTCTAAATTTTCATTACATACACAAATAAAAAATTTAAAAGTCGACTTTACTTCTTCCTACGCAAAATCTTGAAATTGCTTTTAATTGCGTTTCACATTCATTGTGTAATTACGTTGGTATCGACAACACGAAACTCTCGTACTTTCAACATTCAAGGAACCGTGAATTTCCACAGTATCGATCCCCCATTTACGCGACTGTAATAATATTAATAACATTAAATAATTCCGGCTAAAAGTCGAATTCGTGGAATTATCCGGTAATCTGAACACGCACAATCGAAACCGGCGTCCATGATCGAGTTATGGAGCGTGTGTTAATTAACGCAAGGACTGTGTCAGATGCTATTGCGGCATAATTCGCAGTGGTTCAAATCAGTGGTCCAATAATATAATAATAATAACAAATGGGTATCCAGGTCCGAACGTATCGGCGCGAATTGTATTATTCTTTCTTTACACGGGAAACTTCGAATGCACGCGGTAGAATCCGGCCAATATTTGAAATCAATTAATTTGCATTTCGACGTATTAAATGTGCAACAGAATCAGGTGCGTTTTAATAATTCACTACGTCCCGGATTACTCGCAACACTGGATCCCGTGACGCGCAATCAATTCGTAATTTCACATTAACAACATGTCGCCTGTAATTTCATGTTGCGCCACTGCTCTCGGAAATCCTGTGTTGCTGCACTCTGCTGCTGCGTTTCTTCAATCGGCTGTTGCATCACCGGGCTCCTCCGTTCGCGATAGTATGCCGATGTCATTGAATTTTTTCATTAATCATTTTGTTTCTCTATTACGTTGGTCTTTGAAAATTAACGAGAAAAGGAGAGTCTGTGTGAATATTTGTGTTTCGTTCATTTCTTTTATTTTCATTTACCACAAATGCATAAAGATGCTGTGATTTCGTCCGGTGGTCCACACACTAATAATAACTAACAATTTTTGCAAGTGTTATCGAACCACTAATTGTCAATTCTTCAACAACTACGAAATTACGAAATCACGCGTATAAATCGAATTACTTACAAATTGCCGCAAGAATAGAAATAATACGACATTGTTAAGCACTTTCCAGCATTTTTGTACAGTTCATCCTCTCAAAGGTGAACTCGGATTTAACAATTAAAACGGCCGGATACCAGCTGCTTGTGAAAATATTCGTTAATGGGTTCTGCATAGTCACATTCGCAATGTCCGCGCAATGGCGGTCCCATTGAAGATATTTCAACAGAGAACGCCAACCGACTACATTAACGAATAGTGAGAATCCAGCTTAAGGTCACCACTTCCGGGATGTAATAAGATTAGCAAACTGCAGAAAGCATTGAATAATACCGAGCATATTATTATTTTCTAATTCTCGTGCATAAATATTCGAAGAAATTTTCGTATAATTGTCGGTAAAAAAGAAAATAGTAATATTATTATACGGTATATCGATTTATTTTAGTTTTATCAACAGCACTGCCAATTTCAATTGTGAACCAAGAATTCACGCTGAACGATGCAACCTAATAACTAATATTTTTGTTATTAAAAAGTTATTAAAAGGTTGCGAAGGTTCTATTTAGGGGAACATAGTGCTTCAGAAAACTATTAGTAGATAAATAGTAATCATTCTCTTAACGCCAACAATTAAATTGTAAATGATGATAAGCAATATTTGTGTTTATGTAAACTAGAAAGTATAGCTAAAAAGGCAGTCTACCACTGTAACTATAAAAACGGTATAATGAGAAAGTATGCTCGGCGGTGCTATAAAGTCAAATATCTTTCAAGAAACCTAGATAACCGGAGTTTGCGACCATAGTCATCTTGAAAGTTGCAAAAATTTTAAGAACTGTTACAAAAGGGAATAAAATTTTAAAATATACCCGTTTCAGATTTATATTCTTGTGGCTATAGTTTAAATTAGGTCGATAGTAACACTTTATTTCGGCCAACATGTATAGTTTTCTCTAAAATTAATAGTATTAATTATTAATATTATTAATTATTTAAAATATACCCGTTTCAGATTTATATTCTTGTGGCTATAGTTTAAATTATACCGATAGTAACAGTTTATTTCGGCCAACATGTATAGTTTTCTCTAAAATTAATAGTATTAATTATTAATATTATTAATTATTTAAAATATACCCATTTCAGATTTATATCCTTGTGGCAATATTTTAAATTATATCGATAGTAACAGTTTATTTCGGCCAACATGTATAGTTTTCTCTAAAATTAATAGTATTAATTATTAATATTATTAATTATTTAAAATATACCCATTTCAGATTTATATCATTGTGGCAATATTTTAAATTATATCGATAGTAACAGTTTATTTCGGCCAACATGTATTGTTTGTTCTAAAATTAATATTATTAATTATTAGAATTTTAGCAACTTCTTAATTTCCTCAAATATAATTTTAAGGTACAAAGTTTAAGGTAGATATCTAAGTTTACTTTTAAATAAAGCTTATTTCAATTGAACATGGCATGTATTACCTAACAAAACCGATAAGTAGACAGTGGATATCTATGCAAAATAAAAATTGTCTACCTGAATTGCAACAAACTAAAGTGAAATAGAAATTAATGTTAATTGGTTGAAAATAATGTAGCAGTATTTTGAAATTCTGCTAATGTGTTTACCGTGTTAAATTGCGCCAATTAATTTTCGTCCTAAGTGCATAAAATCCGCTATTGAATCAATGTATACTTTCCACCTTCTGTAGTCCGAGTTTGTCTCACGGAGTTTAACAAAATTAACGTGCGAGTCAAGAATTGACAATAGACAATTGAATAGAACGAAATACATTTGTCGCATCATGGCTGAAAAGATAAAAATTGCGCCAATTAATTTTCGTCATAAATGCATAAAATCCGCTATTGAATCAATGTATACTTTCCACCTTCTGTAGTCCGAGATTTTTTCACGGAGTTTAACAAAAATTAACGTGCGAGTCAAGAATTGAGAATAGACAATTGAACACAACAAAATACATTTGTCGCATCATGGCTGCAAAGATAAAAATTGCGCCAATTAATTTTCGTCATAAATACATAAAATCCGCTATTGAATCAATGTATACTTTCCGCCTTCTGTAGTCCGAGTTTGTCTCACGGAGTTTAACAAAATTAACGTGCGAGTCAAGAATTGACAATAGACAATTGAATAGAACGAAATACATTTGTCGCATCATGGCTGAAAAGATAAAAATTGCGGCAATTAATTTTCGTCATAAATGCATAAAATCCGCTATTGAATCAATGTATACTTTCCATCTTCTGTAGTCCGAGTTTGTCTCACGGAGTTTAACAAAATTAACGTGCGAGCCAAGAATTGACAATAGACAATTGAACACAACAAAATACATTTGTCGCATCATGGCTGAAAAGATAAAATTAGACAGAGAAATGATATCGGTGTGCGACTTGAATTGTAAAATTAAGGTATACTCGTAAAGAAACGAGAGAATCATGCTGTTGCGAATAATCGTAAAATAAAGAGACCGATCGTTCGACCGGCAGTGGTAGGCTTACTGTTAGTACTCGAGTTTCGTTGAATCGATGTCTGTCGACGATAAAAAAAGAAATGGTTTTTCTGTTTTATTTCAGGCGCCTATGTCTCTGCCGCATCCTACGACGCTGACGTCGATACACGCGTCGCTGCCCCATTTCTTACCCTCGCCGGCACTGGCATCGCCGGTGGGTTCGCCCTCGTCACAGCCGAACATAGCCGTCAGCAATGCACCGTGTTCTACCCTCTTTGTGGCGAACCTCGGCCAGTTCGTTTCTGAGCACGAACTCAAGGACATCTTCAGCAGGTTAGAGAACATCCCACAGGCGAAACGTTCGCGTTAAGAAGATCGTACGCCAGACGGTGGTGCGCCTTTACCGAGACGCACGCTCCTCGCTTACTATTATTACCCGGAGGGGTCCGATTTTAATCTATAAACGCGGATCATTACTACGGTAGAGTCCCAGTACGACGCGACCGAAACACCGTTTAGAACGGCGGTAGACGCGGCTCACCGTTTCTTACGAGATTCGATTATTCAGATTATATTAAGCTATTTATGCCCGAAAATCTTTAATCTGTAAGACATTTTCATCTAGAAGCTACTTGCTGGATACACTCTGCAATAATTCTGATCGAAATGTCCTCTAACCCAAGGATTTTACGGCGTGAACGGATTAATATAATTTCGTGAGAGTCAATCAACTACTTAGTGTTGATTCTTTCATTCCCAACGATAACTATAACCAGCTCTCGGTAATTCCGTTTTCAATTAATATTTCGGCCATTTTTGTTTATAACTTCACTTACGGCACCCAGAAATTGTTAACTCTTTTCTTATATTATCCTGTAAATTTTGGCGAGATAATCCCGAAAATCCAAGTTTTAATATTAGGGATTCACTGGTTCAAAAGTTATGGGTGTTTAAAGTTCAGCGATTTTCAGGGTGTTGTAATGGGTGAGGGCGCCGCCATGTTGGTATTACGTGTACGTTTAACGACCGGAGCTTGTAGGTGGCACCACAAGCGTGCGGTGATGTCGATAATGTAGAGCGGCTATCTTTGATAACCTGTCATTGAACAGTAATTAAAGTATGCAGGATCTCAAAGAGAAGATATAGTTCAAGTTGGTTGTGGTTAGAAAACTACGTTATCGACATGACCGCATGCTTGTGGCGCCATCTAGCAGCTCCAGTAGTTAGACTACGCGAGACGCTCACTACATACCAACATGGCAGCCCCCTTACCTGTTAAAAACTCTGGAAATCGCTTTAAACATTCCTAACTTTTGAGTCAGTGCATTCCTAAGATTAAAACTTGGATTTTCGGCATTTTCTCGTCAAAATCTACAGGAATATATTTTTAAAAAGTCCAAAATTCGTGGTCCCGTAAGCTAAAGTTTAACTTTTGTTTCTAGTCATAATTTTAAAAAATTGGTTGTTGCGTTCACGTGAATCATCCTGTATATAAAATGAATACTAGCGTACATGTAACATACACTTACACATGTACCAGTATACAAGGTCATCTTATATGATCCTTCCTCGTTCATTTACAGAAGAACCAATTACATGAGATTATAGCTTCCTCGAAACCATTCGCTGCGTATATGAACAATTTTTATTTTACACAACGAGGAATTCGCCAGTAATTCGCACGTATGGATTAAAATCGGACACCCTGTATGTCATATCTGTCGCGGTTATCAATCCATGTGTATTCGCTCGTCGAATCGTTGACGAGAACGCGTTTCTAGTGCCTTTTCAGGGGATGTTGTTTTGTCGACGGAGTTTCTCAAAAGGTCGGCTCTAAGACAGTCTCGTAAATGCCCTAAATGCATAACAAAACATGAAGATCGAAACTTTTATCTATTTTGAGTATCTCAAGTGTTAGTGGAGGCTCGCAATTGCCATACGTGCTGTATTTTACACACTATTACCATACGATTTTTAGGAAGACTAGATAACTCGTTATCGCCGCTCGGTAATTTTCAATTTTCTTCTTAATTCAATCGACAGTTCTTTTACTTTATTACGCGATAGAGACTTATTATTATTGGATTGCGGATCTTTATGCTAGATAACAATATTTATCGTCGATTAACAATTTTAATAAATTGAGAATAACACACGGATGATCTCAAATAGTCTTGAGTAGTTTCGTTGTTTTAAATTATCTAGTTATTACAAATTGTACTGCATGTACGTTAGATTAGTGTTATTTATCTTGTATCGCGTTTCTGTAAATGTTGACTCGACAAGACCGTACGGTTAACAGATTAAATTTTGTACATTACAGTTTATTTATATATATATTGCTGTGTAACTTTATACAGTTTGGTTCAATTATTCAGAGCATGTGAATATGCGTTCACCAGCTTGCGTATTTGAACTGCTAATTAAGTTCTCTGTTTGAAGGGGTAGTAGGAATTTCCGTTTTCTCAGTTTGTTAATTAAATCATTGCTTCGAACGTTGTAGCGTAAAGAGAGCACTAACATATCAGGGGGTTCGCATCTTTCTTTCCTTAAGTAGTATATTCACCGGAAGGGTTTACGTTTGAACTCGACAGGAACTGCTAAATTCTAGTAATCGCTTCTACGTCCATTAAAAGTTACTATAATTTTGATTTAAATAAATATTAATTACAGTTACAATAAAGTCTTCATCTAAGCCGGACGAAGCTGTACGATCTTAATCGGTTCGTCTATTCCCACCACTGGGGGGCATACCTCGCGAGGGACCGACAAGCTCGAGCAGCGTAAAGTGTAAACAATTACAAGACTTCTTTATTTTTTTTATGGAATATTCATATACTTGTTTCTGGCATTTTTCTGATTAAAATGACACTAATCAATTTCAACTGTATTGATTGCCGGTATGCAATTAATGTCAGTGAGGTCACAGAAAAATCTACACGATCTATGTCGTAACGCGGACCCGAGGATCCGGCTTAGATCAAGACTTCACTGCAACCGTTGAAAAATGACATGTTCAATGAAGAGTTTACGACATCTGGTCAAAATAGACCCTGGTTATTTTACGAGCCTTGCCCCAAGAATTTTTCAAGTATCTTATAATTTTATCTATTAGCTTGCCAGCTCGATTTTTGCAAACATACTTTGATAAACTTTTCAGTAACGCTAACAGCTTTAATAGTGAATCAGTAAACTACCCAAAGTAATCGATAATCCTATTGTTTCTTTAGGAATTGTTATTCAAAAAAAGATTTCGATGCAACACGGTCATTCAGGAGCCTTTCAAGAGAGTTCCAATAGTTAAAATATCAAATATGAGTCAAATTTTTATTTATTATATAGATTTATAAATTAGAAACTAAATTAAAGTATGCTTTTAATGAAACCGATTTATTTTGTATACAGTGAGTGTAAAAAGTATTCGACCACTCTTTAAAACCGAATAACTTTTTTTAAATTGGACCACACGATTTGAGTTTTTTGGAGACGTTAGAAGGATTAGTTTACCAGCCAATGTGTAAATAATTGTTTTTTAAAATTGTTATTAGTCGCATTATTTTACTATTTATCCCACTTTTTATTTGCAAGTCCACGATTTTCGAAGAGGTGACCGAACGTTATCATGATTAATTTGCTTTATTTCGGCCAACATGTATAGTTTGCTCGAGAATTAATATTATTAATTACTAATATTATTGTGGCAATATTTTAAATTATGTCGATAATAATACTTTATTTCGGTCAACATGTATAGTTCGCTCTAAAATTAGTATCATTAATTACTAGAATTTTACCAGTCAACGACCATTGCCTCGCTGAAAACACCGGTTCTCGTTCGATCACCGAAGTAAAGCGGCGTAGGGCGGGGGACGCACTAGGATGGGTGACCGCTCGGTAAATAGCCGGGAAGTGGCCCTCTGGGTGCGTTTCACGTGTTGTTGGCAAAATAGGTGGTTCGGTACCCACTGTAATAAAAAGCAGGTCCCGCTTGAAATTAGGCGATAGTGAGGAGATTGGTGAAGGGAGAGGTGGTGAATGAATTTGAAAATCTAAGGGGACCGAATATCATTACATACTAGAATTTTACCAACTTCTTAATTTGCTTCGATATTCAACACGAAATTCCTGTTTCGGTTTTTTTTCTTTTGACACTCCGTTTGAGCCGATGATATCCGCAATTCGATCGAAGTGGCGAAATTGATTAATTGAATGGCTCGCGATTGGTCGGAAGACCGTTCCGGTTTTCGGCCGGTGGTATCGCGCGCGCCATTTTGCCTACATGCCCGCGAAACACAACGAGCGAATAATCGCCACGAAGTATGTATGCTATTCCCCCGGGCATTACGGTTACGCTCGCATAGTAAATTATTTTCGCGTGATCCGCCATGCGGAACCTTCCCACGATTCCAAGGTACGTGTGCGGCCACGTATTAGATCCGTAATTCGTCACGAACTCGAAGCGCCGCTCCGCGCCGTGGAACTTCTTTCGATGTTTTTTAATTTGTCAAAGCCGCACGGATCGGTGAACGTAAATCGATCGCTGTCGCTGGGCTTTTCCGCCAAGCCACGTTATAATTGAAATATTCGTACCCGAACGTTGCGTCTACAGGGTGGACAACAGAAATTCATCGAAACAAATATTAGGCGGATCGAAAAGTAATCAAAATTTTTTTTACATTTATTTATGAAAAAATATCTTAAATACTAATCAACAAAACAATTTCCATAATTTTTTTAACGACAAATACGATCAATGTAAGGGTATAATTATCAGGGATGGCAAAAGACTCACGACAAAAGGGAGTTTTTATGCGTCAAGACGGTTTGGATTTGAAACTGTATAATTATCATACTCTAATAGTTTGCAAAATTGCTTTGTAAATTACTGTAATGGTTTGCAAAATTACTTTATAAACCCAGTAATAATTGTGCGATCCTTTGCGCTGAGAGCATTAGGAATTTCATATTAAGGGGGACCGAAAAGTAATCAAAACTTTTTTTACATTTATTTATGAAAAAACGTCTTAAATACCAATCAACAAAACAATTTCCATAATTTTTTTAACGACAAATACGATCGATGTAAGGATATAATTATCAGGGATGGCAAAGGACTCACGACAAAAGGGAGTTTTTATGCGTCAATGTCAAGACGGTTTGGATTTGAAACTGTAAAATTATCATACTCTAATAGTTTGCAAAATTGCTTTGTAAATTACTCTAATAGTTTGCAAAATTACTTTATAAACCCAGTAATAATTGTGCGATCCTTTGCGCTGAGAGCATTAGGAATTTCATATTAAGGGGGACCGAAATGTGATCAAAACTTTTTTTACATTTATTTATGAAAAGAATCCTAAATACTAATCAACAAAATAATTTCCATCCAGCGTAAAGGTCGTTGTTCGATTCCCTTTTTAAGAAGGTCTTTCGGCACAAAGTAACTGTGAATGAGCTCATCGACGAAATTTTCATTACTTTTCGGTCCCAGTAATAGTTTCCTAATTACTCGATACACTGGAAGCAGTAACTTCTCCATTTCGAAGGTGAACCGTCCTTCTCTTTAATCCTCTCGCGAGCATCGACACTTTATCTACCGACAATCATTTAATAATCTTCCAAAAAATAAAAGATAAACAACTGTAAAATGAAATTATTTTTTAATCGTTTCAATAAGTCGAAAATCATGCAACAGTATTCTCAAATTTTTCTAATAATAATATTCATTCTTATTATGCAGTTCGATAATAAATGTTTCTAGAAACGACGGTGATTCCTGAGGTGATTTGAAGTAACTTTTTCCTTAGCGAAAAACGCGGACCAATCAGAGCGCGACTATAGCGAACGGAGTCTGGCTCGGCGATAGGTGGAGCTGCCATTCGCCGAGCCAGCCTCCGTCCGCTGTAGCTGCGCTCTGATTGGTTCGTGTGTTTCCTTAATAACTCCGGACATTTTCGCTAAGGAAAAAGTTACTTCACATAAGGTTCCCCGACATTTTTGGGACACCCTGTATGTCGAGGGTAGGTAAATACAAGTGACCACCTGCAGTAGCTCGTTATCTGTTAATGTTGCAACAAAACTTTTAAAATTAAACTTTCTTGTGTTTTTCATATTGTTCAAAATTACCATAATGTTGCAAAACGTATTTGTTCCAATGAAAAATCGTATATTTTATTTGCAGAACATTGGAAATGATTGGTAAATCATTTGAATAGTTTATGAAAATATTTTGGAATTTTTTATTCCAATCATCTTCTTTATGTTGTACGAAACAGTTTATAAAATATATAGGGTTCCCGATGCACAGGCCACGCGGATTCTTATTTTCATGTGTTCTTTCGTGGAAGGTGCAGTAGCCATTACTTTCAGTTTTATGCGACCCCATAAAAAACATGTAATGGCATTAAGTCTGGAGATCCAGCTCGTAAACTCTTTTTAATAAACAGTTCCGGGAAATTGCATCTACGTTCTACATCCTATGTGTTTATACATGACAACATATTTATGAACGTATCGGACATAATTTTTATAATGTAGAATTCGCGCATACGCGAAACGTTCATTTGTCGTCACAGAAAAAAATATAACAGGCTTTTCTCTTTCAATCTGATCGTTCAATCCTTTGTTCCATTGTGATCTTCGATTCGTTCCAATCGCTTTTCCTATTAATTCCTCATCAGCAATCAGGCAGGATGTGCGTTGTACGATTTTAAACCATCTCCCCAGTTGAATCATTTTGCGCTCGCCAATCTTCTCGTCAACAATAAGCATTGCTCATCGGTCCTTTCCTCAGCCTCTGTGTGTTTATCGATATTGTAACTGCGTTAGCGCTTCGTCGTTTAAACTTCGCAGTTTATTTGATTACCGATTTTCCTTAGAACCATTCCTCACACTTTCCACCGAAGAATTCATCTTGCAAGTGGCTCGTATAATAACAATCTCAGATTTTATAATTTTACAAAGGTTTTACTCGACTTACATGAAGATCAATAAGAATTAACACTAATTAAAAATAAAAATAAAATAGATTTCGCAGCGTTTCGACTTGTTAGATAGAGTTTCTCTGAACTTACAGCGGGGTTTGGTTTTGAAATAATTGCGTGGGTAACCCGATGAGTTGGCTGCGAAATGTATCTCATCTCTCCTCTTATTCTATCGCTCGAGAATCTAACAATCAGTGGTTCGATGACACTTGTAAAAATTATTGTAAATACGTTAAAAAATGTTTGGTTATTATTAGCGGTTGGACCACCGGACGTGACACTGGCAATGTTCTTTAATTCTACATCACGTAGCTTTCGCATTATGGGTATCTGAGGATCGTCTATTTTCAGATGTTGACCCTTACGCTGGAGAACGAGGGATGAGGATTAATGGACGCGACTCGCCCAGAAATCTTGATTTCTATCGTAGGAACTGTTTAGGCATTAATCTAACATTAATGGTTGTATCTCCTAGAGCAGCAATCGTTTATCCGACGTCACGCCCGGTCTTTTTAGCTTTCAACAAACTGTCACGCAGCGCTGAAAGTGCAGCGCTGAAAAGATGAAGGAAGAGCATGACGTAGACTGCAGACTGTCCACCCCCGCGCGCCGCGCCACTCGCGCGATACATATAGCGTTCTGATTCTTGGAGAAGTTACGTTAGGCTTTCCTCAGTTAGAGCATAATTAGGGTCAATCTCTCCGCTAGGGCTCTAATTCTACTAGAGTCGTGTGTTCCGCATACAGACTAGCGAATATATCATCGATCCGTGCATTCGATTCTACCATCCCCGCCAGAAAATGTTCGATCGGAATCCTGAATATCTGACGGTCTGAGAAATTATTTATTTTATTAATTTTTTTTTTTTTTTCATAGTTTATTTTAACGTGGTCACATTAACAGCGAGGTCATTAGTGACCACATGATTTTCAATCTAATACATCATATCTTAAGTGTTACTTTCTGGGGCATTCGAGTAGGATGTGCTGGATGTTGTCAGTAACTGCGCATATTTGGCACTCCGGTGGACTTTGTTTGGATATCAGGAAGTCATGAGTGTATCTTGAGTGTCCTGTTCGGATGCGGGTAATTGCGACCTGGTCTTTCCTGGAAACTTGAAAATCTATTAGGGGTTCGCAAACACTGGATTTTATTTTATGCAGTTTGGTTTGGGTGCCGTTAATCTTTATTATTAATTATTTACACGTATTAAAAACGCTAAAAATAATTTCTGTCCATACAGAATATGCAATGACCAGACCGCGGAACTTTGTGCAAAATAAAAATTACTTACCGGAATTGCAACAAACTGAAATAGAAATTTATTTTCTTCCCTATTTCTTCCCTGAAACAAAATTCGAGTGAAATAGAAATTTAAATGGGCATCTCTTCTTTTTGTCTTTGTTTTCACGTTCTGGCATTAAGCGGTGTCGAGCGGACAACTTTAAAAGGAGAATATTAAAGTTTTTATCGACCGAAATTTTATAATTATATGTGAAGAATTATCGGCGCAAGGTTCGATCAATTAATAGAATTAGCTATGTTATGTTCTTTAAAACGTCACGATTCGGATGTGAATCTGTACAACGTCTATTTGGCCACGTTTGCTAAAAATTGTTTTTCTATTGAAGGAACAGGAGGTGGTGTTTCGTCCTTTTAGGACAACTTTAAAAGGAGAAGAGGGTATAGAGATTTTCTTTCGAAACCTGTAATAGATAGATCACATTAGTTTCGTTCAATGTCCTTGAAAACTGCGTGAAATTGACAGAACGGACAGTTGAGTGTTAATTGATGACCGTAAGGCAATCAGGCCGCTCAGTCACCGAGGTTCTCCGGCAGTGGCCGGAAGTGATGGAACAAAAAATATGCTTTTACTTTGTAAGAGCTAAGCGACACTAATTCATAACGGGAGAAAGTCCAGCTCGCCGAAGCTCGCGGAGCCCCCGAAAATTCTAGGCATCAGCTTGTTCGCGGAACCACGTGTAATTAACTCGGACAGCTACTTGCGAATTCATACGTGGAACCGGGAGGTTCACGGTGTAACGAGATTCCACGGGCTAATTACACTACGCGACGATGACCGTCGCCTCGCGTCGTTTACATTGCCGTCGGATTCGCTAGGCGTAACTAGTCGATTTTCTCTTTTCTTTCCCGCTCGCCAACTATTCTTCTGCGGCATGTGCAAATGGTCAAACGACGATCAAAACTCTGCTTTAGACAGGGTACTTCTACCGTCTCGCAATCTCCGATATCTCCATTAATTTCGCCGACACAGGACAGAGTTGGGCAAAACGTAATACAGTAATTCATCGATAATTGTCTAAAATATCTAAACAATAATTGTCTAGTCGCCTACCCATTCCACTGAGGGACATACCCCGTGAGGGGCCAAGAAACTCAGTAGGCCTCGGCCGTCGAGCAATGTAACCCGATACCGGATCGGGTATATCGGTGTGAGACCAGGAGACCACTACTAATCCAATGACAAAACTTCTTTATTTTTTATTATTTTTTTATGCAACTTTCACCAATATATTCGTGGCATTTTTCTAATGAAAATGATACCGAATATGAAATAATTCCGATGATATTTACCCGTGTAATGGACGATGAAAATTTCGGATGCAAGGAAGGGCAGCGTATGGGAAAGAAAGAGACGCGGATAGTCGCAGTCGCCGGCATAGTTCAAAGGCCCGCGTGTGCTCACAAAGTAATGCCAATAAAAAAAACTTTTTTATTATTACTTATTTTTTTACGAGATTTTCACCAATATATTTGTGGCATTTTTCTGATTAAAATGATACCAAACACGATGTAATTCGGATCATATACAGATATGTATATGGACATTTATAATACAAGTCAGTTCTCTTGACAGGGACAATTCGCGAATCTTACACGGGTAAATATCATCAGAATTATATCATATTTGGTATCATTTTCATTAGAAAAATGCCACGAATATATTGGTGCCAGTTCCATAAAAAAAATAATAAAAAATAAAGAAGTTTTGTCATTGGATTAGTAGTGATTCACACCAATACACCCGACCCGGTATCGGATTTCACTGCTCGACGGCCGAGGTCTCTTGAGCTTCAGTGTCCTGCTCTACGTTCGGCAAAAGTCAAAGAATAGTATTCCTTCACGATAATTGTCTTTGGCCAGACCCGTGGTATAGCCAATTATGGATGAATTACTGTACGATTAATAATTGAAAACAACGATTAATATAAAATCCAATTATTATTCGTGACTACTGATTACTAAATAATTAGCAATCATTCATTAATGAATAAGACAGGAATCAGAAGTTGTTGTAATCAATGTTCGTGATTGTTTTGTTAATTATGAAATGGTTCCTTTTTTGGATTATGACTTAATCTGTTCTTTTGCTGTAATAACAATACTGTGAACATTTTTTTACAAATATATATAGTTTACATAGTTTTACATATAAAATCCATAGAACAAGTTGTTTATTTATTTTCAGTGTAATTGGCTTATAATACAACTTTCAACGTACAGATATAATTAATCATTGAATGATTTCAAAATTAATGATTACGAATTACAGAAGGTAATCGTGATTACTGATTTATTTCAACGGTGATTAGCTGATTAATGATCATAGTTACTATGATTACATTAAATAATCGATCACAAAAGAATTAACTACTGTCCAACTCTGATACAAGACGTTGCCCCGGAGCAAAGTTATTTGATTCAGAACGACGAATATTTTGATATACAACTTCTTTTCATTCATTTTTTCGTATCTTCAAGATTGTTCACATTTTCTTGGTTATTAACATTCGTTGTTTTATCACTTTCAAATGACTTGGAACGAAGAGATCACATTAGTTTAAAGGTGATACAGAAACCATTACTTTTTTGTGTTCTTTACGACTGTGTTTATTTCACAACAAGCGTTTAACATAATTTATTGCAAATATCTAAAGTTTATAACGAGGTGCCAACTTTTACATACGAGAAAGTGTCTTGCATCGTAGAAAAAATAGTAGCCAGAGAATATGAACGTAGATCTTTCTGCAAGGTGTCCCGAAAATGTTGTACTTCTTTGAAAGTGGAGACTGCTGACGTCGTTTGAAATAACTTTTTCCTTTTCGAAAATGTTCTGCGCCGCTTTGTTAACGAGTTATTACCAGAAAAAGTTGGACCAATTCGAGCAGAGGTCCCGCTAAGCGCGGCGTTGGCATTGGTCGAGCCGCAATCCGTCCGCAGTAGCAGCGCTCTGATTGGTCCGCGGTTTTTCTTTAATAGCTCCGTAACAAAGCTACGGAGACGATTTTCGCAAAGGAAAAAATCGCCTCAAATTACCCGAGGAATCAGCCCATTCAAGGAAGCAGGACAGTTTCGAGACACACGATTTTTGTTCTGATGCGTGGCCCGAATCGAACGCGTTTAATCGCGGAAAGGAAGGTCGAGGACGAGAAGTAATTCCTATCGGTCGGGATTGTTTGAGGGTTCTATTCTCGCGAGTTATTTCAGCGTCGAATGCAAAGAGGAAATCGATAGGGAGTCGTTGCGTCAGATTCGAACCCGACTGACGTCATATCCAGTTCATTCATCGTGCTGGAAGATGCTCTGACCTGTATGCTCGCGAATTTAATGGCGCGCCGAGTCGAGCCGATTCCATTGCCGTTGGCTCTGCTCACCGTGATTTTCGCTTATTAACCGTATCCAGTTTTTGTTTCGCCCTTTATCCTCGACACATCGACGTCTCGCCTCGATTGATTTAAAGTCCCCCGTCAAGCTTCGATCCCTTTCTACATCTATATCACATTGCATTGTGGCAGCCGATTGGTATGATCCGATGAAGCGGCCGAGGATCGAGAAAAGAGGATTTCGATCAGAGGGAAACAGAGTAGGTGGGGAAATGCTTGGGGAATATGTTTATTTTCTCTTGGAAATGAAACGGTCAGTTTTGGTCGTTAAGAAAACTGTTACGTAGATAGATAACAGCTATTATGTAATAACGAAATTATACTAAAATCCCTTTAAATCATGCACAGTGAGTGTAAAAAGTATTCGTACACTCTTTAAAACCGAATAACTTTTTTTAAATTGAACCATACGATTTGAGTTTTTTGGAGATGTTAGAAGGATTAGTTTACCGGCTAATGTGTGAATAATTGTTTTTAAAAATTATTATTAGTCGCATTTGCGTAGAAAAAAGTAAAGGTCTCGGCTTTTAAATTTTTTATCTGTGTATGTAATAAAAATTTAGGTGTATTCGGTAGATCTTAGTAAGTTATATGCACAAAGTTTGTTATGAATATAGTTAATTGAAAATAGCAAAAATTTGTAGAGAATCATCCAAATTCAAAGATTTTTACATGTTACAATGCCCATAGCTTTTTTATACGTCAACCGATTTCAATGAAACTTTGTACGTCTATACAACTTACTTAGATATACAAAATAAATGTTTTAAATTTTACGAGCACAGATAAAAAATTTAAAAAACGCCACCTTTACATTTTGCTTTGCAAATGTGACCAATAATAATTTTTAAAAACAATTATTTACACATTAACTAGTAAATTAATCCTCCTAACATCACCAAAAAACTCAAATCGTATGATCCAATTTTAAAAAAGTTATGCAGTTTTGAAAAGTGTACGAATACTTTTTACACTCACTGTATGTAGTACTTACTAAGGACATAGAGCCTCCGTTCACCGCCAGTGAAACAGTCTGCCTTTTGAGAATAAAAACTCCGTCCACAAGACAATCGAGCTTCTAAAAATTTTCACAGTATAGTCGAACTAATATACCGAGCAGAATAGCCAATTTCACGATCGTGTCAATTTTATCGGTAATATTGTACAGGGTGATTCAGCCAAGCGGGCCACCTAAATTACATCTAAACTATTAGGTGGACCGGAAAATAATGTTGTTTCTGCGCATGCTAATATTCGTTCATCATTTATCAGCTCATTGTGTACTTCAAAGTCGTACCGAAGAGATGTTAAGATTAAAGTGACTTGTTTACTTGTAAATAATTAAATCTTGAATTTTTTTTGCCGTTTTGGGTGAACTGGCCAGTCAAAGACCTATCCGGCATTGTATGCTTTTTGAGTTGCACAAGGGTAGTAACGCAACAGTTGCTATCAAAAACATTTGCTATGTTTATCCAAATGAATTAGACGTTCGTACATTTATTTATTTTTTTCAATTTCATGAAAAAAAAATTTTTATTTTATTCAACACCTAGCACCACCGGTCAAACAACCGGTTCCAGATTTTTTATTTCACGATTATTGAGATTATAAGGAAGAATAAATTTAATTTTGTTATTTTCATAAGACAAAATTTACCTGCCACTTGTAAAGCTCGGTAGGTTTAGTGTTAAAAAAATTTTTTTTATTTTATTGTTTATTCGCACACTGGATGGCAAAAGATTATTGATAACAAGGATGACTACATCATTGATTAAAAAGAAAAACTTGTTAAAAATGTATTTGTTTGAATTTAATGTAAAGAAACAACATTAGTTTCCGGTCTACCTAATATTTGCTATACGAAAAAAATGGTTGAAACGAAAGTTGTTTGGTTTCAATAGTTGCATACAACGTGATAATTAGTTTTTTTTCTGTTTTGCTTTTTCATCGAGATTACTTCAAGTTTCTTTGTTGCAAAGGTCGTTGAAGAGAGAATTAAATCATGAATGAAATGACTATGAGGATATATGACGTGAGAATAGTACTAATAGTTCTACAAATAATTTTCACAGATATTCGTTCCTTATACCCTTATAGTTTTTTATTCAACGTTCAATTCTTCCTCTAACGAAGAGATTAAAATTTACCTTTCACGATAAAGAAACTCAAAGTGACCTTTAAATCACTTTGAAAAAGAAATACAGAAGAAAACTAACTATGAAATTATATGCTACTCCTGAAACCATGTAACTTTCATTTCAACCATTCTTTCATATACCAAATAGTTTACAACAAATTCGGGTGGTCACTGAACTGAATCACTCTGTATAAAGGACGCCAAATAATGGTTATCAAAAATCTAAGCGCGCCAACCAAATATTATCCACGCTGCAAAAGTAGAATTCACACAGTACACACATACAGGTTGTCCCAGCTAACACGAGCACTAATAGCAATTAAACGACAGATTTTACGATGTAAAACACGAAATTTAAATGGTACATTTTGTATCGCAAGTCAGCGGAGCGTCAAGGTGACCTTGAAATTACAAGTACCGTACGAGATGGCCCATTTAAACTCCGTGTTTCACAATTTTCGTAAAACGTATCGTTTAGCAGTTGTTCGTGGTGATCGAGTCAGCTGGGACACCCGGTATAGAGGTGCAGAACAAGGTTCGTCGAACTACGAGAAGTTCACGAGTCGAAACTGGATGACTCGTTCGCCGGAACGATCTTCCTAGATACGTTCAATTTTTTTCGAGCGTATCCAGGCCACGCAGCAATGAACTGGAAACGACGAATTTAGTACCGAGTACCGCGCTCTGCGCTGGAAACAATTACGCAACTAGGAATTTAAAAGAACCATATAGGTCACCGACGAATCAGCTACATTTCCTCTCCAAACGATCCAACGCGTCCTTAACATTCACATTCTAAAACGTTCCAACGGGTGGAGGTACCAGAAAATTTCGGGCTCGGATCGGGTCGGGTCAGGTATTTTCCCGCCATGTTCGGATCGGGACCCGAAAATTCGTAACGCTCTGGTGCCCGAGCCGAGCATCAGCAGACTCAACTTCGGGTATCCGAGCATCAGCCGGCTCAACTTCGGGTACCCGAGTATTACGAATTTTCGGGTACCGACCCGACCCGAATCATCAAGAACCGAGGCTCGGGTACCCGAAAATTCCGCCTACTATTCGCTTTTGTCCGCAACGTCGTGTCAAAATCAAGCGTATACTGCTCCCGTCATACTCGACTTTCTAACCCTTGTAATACGATACTCGGGTCCATTTTGACCCGTATCTCACGAGGTAAAATCAACCCGGAAATTAAAGAAATTATAAAACATGAATGATACGTGGAGTCTATAAAAAAATTTGATCATGAAATTGATATACCACGTAAAGATATTGTTCTTTTCAGATTTTATAAAGATTTTAGTTTTCATAAATTATAATAATAATTAAAATCAAAATGTACAATAAGGTATTATGGGTTATATTAAATTTATATTTTACTTATTTACTAACGATAGTGAATGATATTGAAATTAGTTTTATTTAGTGCATTCTTTCGAGATAGGATAACTTTTTTAGAATTGAATCAAGATACTTTTTTGAAATTTTACTATTGTATAATGAGCGATGAAATGTTTGAAAAACTTGCAGTTAGGCGAAATTACGAAGGAAATAGTAAAAATCGATTTTACAAAATTTTCATCTAACAAGTCCCTAGTGAAAATTTAACAAATATGTTCCACGTACCTCTAAAGTTTTATAATTATCACGTTTCGAGAAAATTCTCAGAAAATTTATTGAATGACTTCCAATAGGAACGTTAACGCTAACCGAAGAAACATGATAAAAAAGATTATAATTAGAAAGATTAAGATTATGATAGATGGATCCGAGCATCGTCAACTGTGCAACAATCGGAAACGCGAATTTCCGAAGGGTCAACCGGGCGTTACATGACAGTTTTTATTATCTTACACGTTCTCTTGTCCCACACATCTGTATTATTCATTCATGTTAAACGCGCGGGAAAATCACATGATCATTCCGCATTCGAAATCAACCGAATTTTGTTTATTTTGCTCGACAATCGTGTGTCAGTGCTCGGAGAGAAATAGAATTTAATGCAACGTTTGACCAGTTGGAGTTCTAATGGCTTCGTCATGTGTACATACATATAGTGTTTTAGCTGAAACCGTGGAGAAGAGTGATCGTACAGGTGTTCGTCCATTCATTGATCTACTTTGTGCTGGAGGGATATGTTAGCATGAATGAATAATCGTTAAAGCAAATCGATTATTTCACAGAAGCGGTGTGTCGTTTATTTTGTTTGTACATAGGGTGATTCACCTGGTACTTGATGTTATCCTATGTTTGTCGAAGCGGAACCGGTTTATTGGAGTACTTCTGTCTCGCATCATCGTCATTAAATTGCGGCTCTTTGTGCAACTACAATTCCTACTTACTAATTCTTCTATTGTTCAGGGCTTTTATCGTAATACTGCAAACGAATATACTCTAGTCGAAATTGAATCGTAGATGATGTTCTATGCTGTATGTAGATGCGTCGAATCCGCAATTTAATCGTCACACTCCACCATATTTATTTCAATTAACTGTCTCAACGCCATCGCTGATGGTTTTAGGGACCTTGTCACGTATCAAAATATTAACGTTAAGAGCTTCGTACTAACAGCACCGCCTCCAAACAGTATCACAAACATCCGCTGATCATTTTGCCACGAGTAGAGGGGGAATCAAGTTCATACTACGTTTCGACAGTTTTAAACAATTATTAGAAAGAATAAATATTTCTTTGTATCGATCGTAAATTGTTTGTAATAAATGTATTAATGCTCTCGGCGCACGGGTTCGATCAATTGTTAATTAATTAATAAAGCAAATTTGAAGTTTATCACTTATTTAACTTCAACGTTTCGGTCTTGTTTCAGATCATTCTGAAGAAACAATTGCGTCTGTAAATTAATTGTGTGTTATATTAATGCGTTGTAAGTTAAAGATGGTTAGGACCACCAATACTTACTTGCTATATGCAGGATGAACAAACATATTTTAACAAAAACTGGGAATTTTTAAATTTACCAAACACTGAGGCAAAACTGTGAAAATAAATTACAAATTTGCTATTAATTAATTAACAATTGATCGAACCCGTGCGCCGAGAGCATTAAAACATTTATTATTAGAAAGAATATTGTGGATTTACTCACAGATCTTCGAAGAGCATACAGAAATTTGTTTTAAGATCGTGAGAACACTTCAGCGGTTAAACTTCACTTTAGGGAGCCAGAAATTTTTAACTTTTCATGTGTACGATCCTATAGATTTTGACGAGAGGATGCCGAAAATCCAAGTTCCAACGTTAGGGATTCACTGGTTCAAAAGTTATAGGCGTTTAAACTTGGGCGGTTTTGATAGGTAAGGGCGCCGCCATGTTGGCATGTACTGAGCGTCGCGCGGCGTCTAACGTGCGTAGGAGCTAGATGGCACCACAAGCACGCGGTGATGACAGTAACGTGAAGCTACTATCTTTCAGTTGTCATCGAATAGTAATTAAATTGTACAGAATTGTATACACGATCGCAAAGAGAAGGTGTAGTTCTTATATATAGGCAGCAAATCTACGTTATCGACATCCGCGCGTGCTTGTGGTGCTACCTACTGGCGCTGAGTACATATCAACATGGCAGCGCCCTTGCCTGTTGAAAATGCTGAAAATCGCCGAACTTTAAACACGTATAACTTTTGAACCAGTGGACTTCTAAAATTAAAACTTGGATTTTCGGAATTTTCTCGTCAAAATCTACAGGATTATATAAAAAAAGGTTAACAATTTCTGGGTCCCTAAGGTGAAGTTTAATCGAAAAATTGATTACTTATCATAGCCTATGTCTTTTTGAATGAAGTAACACTTTTCCCGAACGATAAAGAGCAAAGTAGCTATTCAAGGTAATCGGACGTTACTATTCACTCTATACTTTCAACATGCATGTTATATTTCTGTAATATAAAGTATTGGTATTTGATGATGATCGGTTAATATGAACTCGTTAATTGAACTTGATCCCATCCCTAGCCACCAGTCGTAGCTCGTAGACATCAAGACGCACCTATGCTAGTACCCGTAATCAATACCAGTAATGATGACATTAGTGGCGTTTATTGCCGCCATAACCCGTTGGCACGCACGAGGTGTTGCACGCAGAGGAACGAGTATGACCAACAGATTTTTATTGTCATTCTCATTATCATTTTAAAAATAATATAAACATTTAAAAAATATTCTTTTAAATAATGGGACTCAATAGAAGCTATAAGACTACGTTCTTTTTGAATGACAATTGACATTGTTACTGAAAAATTTATTGAGAAATCTTTGGCAACGAATTGTGTATTACTATTATTATTACTATCAGTAATAACATAAAACAGTTGATTCGAATGATTTAGAAATCAGAAAATTTTTAGTTTCGCATCAAGTTTATGAATAATGAACAATAATAATATAATTTTCACAAATTCGAGTTATTTTCTGGTTGATCGGCCTCGAAGAGGAGGCGAAAGACGGGATTGTGAGAGTGAACAAACAGTGGAAAAACGTGAACCGTGTCGTGACGCGGCCACCTCCGTCCCGCAAGATCGAAATTTACCGTGGTTACGCGGTGCCTGGTAGAGCTACGGTAAATCAAGCGTAATCGATACCGATATTCCCGTTAATGGCATCCTAACGATCCAATTGGCCCTTACGGCCAGAGTTATAAATTCATCGGTAATCGGACTTCGTACACGCCACGAGCCGATTCCACTCAAATCTTTCGTGGGCGAGAGTTGTTCCGAAGACAAAAACTGATATCGGGGTTGGCTAAAATAAGTCGAGTCATCGATAATGCCCAATTCAACGCATCTATTTTCTTTGTCAAGAAAAACAAGCGACAATTGTATTTTAACGCTAAAATAAAAATAACGAAATTATATTTATTCAGAATTTGGTACAATTTTTATCAAAATACGAGAACTTATCGAATCATATCGTACGAATGCATCTGTATATTTTGAATAATAATAAAATAAACATTCATTTGACCAGCAGTAGTAGATTTAGTGCTAACCAATTATACGTGTGCCATTATCTATAATAACTCATTGCTAATGAGTCGGAGAAGCATCATTATAATTTGTTCATACAAACCGAAGTTATTTATGACTCGACCTGGCGTTCCAAAGCATGTTTTAACGTTTGAGGATTTTCACTTTGTTCAGCTGAGTTTTGTCCAATTTCATCATTAATCATTTTATTCGATAACATTATTCTTCATTCTTCGGTACATCTATTTGTTAAAACTATTTTTTGGTATAGACAGAAATAGATTATACCCACTTTTAGCATAGAACAGAATCTATAGCCACTTTTAACATGGAACAGAACCTATACTCAATTTTAGCATGTTAAAAATGGTTTAGGTTCTGTTCCATTCTAAAAGTGGGTATGCTCTATATCTGTGCTGACAAAAGTGGTGGAACTATGCTGGAAATAAGAACGTCGAGACATTCTGGCCAACCCAACAGAAACGTGTGAATACGATTTATTCATGAGAGTGAATTATCCCGACCCCGTTGAAAAAGATAAGATTTATTCAAAGAAAGATTACGTTCTTCGATAGAGAATATTTTATTCAAAAACTTTGCTACAGTTTTTCAATTCTTTTCGCCTCACAGTTTCGAATGTCCTTTTTATCAGATCTCCTTTGGGTGAACCACCAAAATTTCCAATATTTTTCATCTAACTTTTTAACACAATACCTCCCAGAGATTATTTAATAGTTTTCACACATTTATGGTGCTAATAGTTATTTAATCAATTTTCAATAGCAGGAGCAATTTTAATCGCGAACCAACAAATTATCCTCATTAGAGTATCCTAATAATTAATTTTCGATTTGTAATTATTCAAAAAATATGTCTAACTATCCTTAGATACTGTAACAATAGAAAAAAATTTGGGAAACCGTAAACTAGACGAAATTACACATTATTATTGTGTAAAAATATTATTTTAGTTTAGAAGTAGAGCAGACAAATTTTGAACGCAATTTGCCTTCGCTTTTTGTAAATTTTTTCTATTTTCCAAAGTCGAAAATAAGAAGAACGCATTGGCAACAACACATTAAAACGAATAGGTACTCCTTTAAAAAAAAAAAATAGTGAAAAAATAATACTCTTTTAAAAACGAATAACTTTTCGAAATTCGACCCAACAGCTTGAGTTTTTTTTCAAACGTTAGAAGGATTAGCTTACTAGCTAATATGTAAATAATCGTTTTTAAACATTATTATTGGTCCCATTTGCAAAGGAAAAAGTAAAGGTCGTGATTTTTAAAATTTTTATCTGTGGAGAAAAAAAATGACCGTGAAAAAAGATTGTTCCGAATCATTATATTGCCCTTCGGTTAGGTTAATATTGTCCTATAACGTCTTTTTCTATTACTAACACTAAGCGAGATATTCAAGGTGGTCAAGTATATGTATAACTTACTTATACCTATCAAAGGCACACTAAATTTTCATTACAGGCACAGATAAAAATTTAAAAAGTGTGACCTTCATTATTTCCTCTGAAATTTCGACCAATGACAATTAAAAAAAAATTATTTACGCATTAGTAAGCTAATCCTTCGAACGTCTAAAAAACAACTCGATCTGTTGGGTCGAATTTTGAAAAAGTTATTCGCTTTTAAACGGTGTACGAATACTTCGTACACCTACTGTGTATACGGTATTCAATGTGCAGAATTAATACTTATAAATTCTACCGGAACAGACAGAGTAATTCATATTACCCGGTGTTTTTCATTGTTTAAATAGTAGCATGGAACATTTTCGTAGCGGATTTAAGGATTTCGTGAAATTTGAAAATTTTCGGAGCGACCTGTAGTTTACAAGAAAGGCAAAGTTGCAACAACAAAACAGATAAGAGCAAAGCCAAACCTTATCGCACCCTTATTGCATGTTTCCCCGAATTAATTCAAAATACGCGCGTTACCTGCCATCGAGAATAACCAATCTGATCCACTGGAGAAACAATCATGGCGCACGATTCGAAATTCTTCTCACCGTGAAAAACACGAATACAGCGGAAGCAACTTGAATTGAACAAAACATACTTTCCCGAAACAGTAGACTGTTGGTCGAAGGTGCCGTAACATTGGGCCACCGACGTTTTCACTGAAAGAGACAAATAAAGTGGAAGCAGTACAAAATACTTGAAACAGTAGACGTAAACTCGCCCTAAATGTGTTGTAACGTTTGGTTATACAATCTGCTCTGTTGGTAAGCGCGAACAAAGCAAAAACAGTATAAGATCCAATCTCGAAACAGTAGACTTTCACTGGGAAGGTGTAGAACATGATGTACAAACTTTTAATTGTCAAATACAAACGAGTCGAAACCAACATAAAAAGACGCCATCTTGCACCGGTACTTTCACTCGGAGGTGTTTTACGACTAGACCGCGGATTTCTGTGGAAAATTAATATTTATTTCTTTTCCCGATAACTTTAATCAGTCATTTTTGTGATAAACGCATAAAATTCGCAGTCTAGTTCGCTGGTACAGTAGACCCCCGTGTATAACACGATCAGAAATTATTTAGGAAAACTACATCGTCTGTGGCGGTAGATTGTGCTACGTATCTGAAGAGTTTGTCGATCGTGTTATACGGGGTCTGTTGTAGACGTAGAAAGTGATCAGTGGTAATCGGAATGGATCTCCTTTTCGTGCAACAGCCTCGTGCCTGGTCGCTGCCGGTGGCAGCGGCGCCATTGCCAAGCAATAACATCCAACCACCCTCTCTCTTTTACCAGAGTACCGTCTGTCATAACTAACTAGAGCACGTATTGTACGCTTCTCTTATTTATGCACAGTTTTCCTGGTTTCTCCCGGCTTCGTATGCACACGGGGGGAGGGTCGCCAGTGGCCTTTGTCGAATATCAAGACGTTCGCTTCGCGGCCCAGGCGATGGCCACTCTCCAAGGATCCTTACTCCTCTCCTCCGACCGGGGAGCAATACGAATCGAATATGCAAAGTCAAAAATGGCCGAGGTGGGCTTTACAAATCTCTGGATCGAAGTAGGTTTCATTTTATGCTACGCTAGCCGCTACCTACGCGCGACCATATACGACCACGAAAACGCAACACCCGTTCTTTCTTGTTCATCCGTCGCCTCATTGTCCGATACGTTTCTCGTACCTGCAGCCACGGATACCGTTTCATCGATTCAACAATCAGACGTTCAATTTTATCTTGCGGGACCGCAAATTCTTCACTTTTTTTAATACGAACCTGTAGACTTTGTCGAGAACATTACAGAAATCCAAGTTTTAACGTTAGGAATGCACTGGCTCAAAAGTTATGCGTGTTTAAAGTTGAACGATTTCGAGCGAGGGCGCAGCCATGTTGGTACGTACTCAGCGTAGCGCGTCGACTAATGAGCGGAGCCGCTAGGTGGCACCACAAGCACGCTATGATGTCGATAATGTAGATTTCGCCTTCTCCATCTCTCCACGATCCTAACTCTGACCACCCTACAGTTCTAAAGTGTAGCTTGTGCTGCCACCTACCCATTACGAACGATGTCCGCGTACATACCAATATGGCGGCAAAAATATGGATCGACCTTCAACACGCATAACTTTTGAGCCAGTTAATTCCTAACGTTGAAACTTGGATTTTTCTCATTTTCTCGTCAAATTCTACGGGATTATATATTTAAAAAAGTACAACATTTTTGGTCCCGTAAGGTAAAGTTTAGCCCATATCAGTTTAATTTTAGTGTTTGGAGGGATGCTTTGAAAAGAATCCAGGTGTACGCTATATGAAGGAAGCTAATTTCAATCTTTTTAATGGAATGGTACCTAAAAATGTTCAACATCTATTTTTTACGATAACATTAACCAATAAATAGACGGTAGATCTTTATGTAAAATAAATTACTTCTGAGCCAAGTATTCAAGAAACAGGCGTGCGGGAGAAATATATTTCTTATCGTAATAATTTGAATAAATTCCAAATGAAATAAAGATACTCGTAAATTTCCATCGTTTTACATTTCTCACAGTCTATCAAATTTTAATTTTTAATAAAAATGTCGGCTTTCCAATTGTCAGAACTCTTTGTGCTCTAATCGAACGGTTCCACGTATTGAATCTCCCAAATATAATAGTTCCGCGTAACTTTATAAACATTTAAAAATACTTAAACAACAACAATTTACTTTTTGCGTAATCAGGAGAACGTTTTCCAATTTATTTTTGAAAAATAGGGGCTAAGAGAAATTACACTCTTGTTCCAAACGTTGTTCAAACATATTTAAATATTTATAATGTTATTTAAAAAATACACCATTGCGTTCAGGAAAAAGTACAGAATCGTTTTATGTAAAAAAAATTTGCATGCGATTGAAACACAAAAAATTCCTGAAGTTGGAAATTTAAATTAATTTCGAAAATTTAATTTCTCAGAAGCCAAGGTCGATAGGTAAAACTAGTTTCAAATTCATGTCTGGTGCATAAAAATGTTTATGGTGACGCTGATCAAAGTGTTGAAATTTGTTGTTGTAAAATTATATACGACCAGTATACCAAGAACTGTGCGAACACATATATCCCCCATTTCATTAAAAAAATCGTTGATATCCTCTGTTCTCATGCTTGAAGTAAATCTGGATTACTTTCGTTAAAATGTTACGATACTCCCCTCGATGCAATAAAGTTTATAAAAAAAACACGGGTTTGTAAACATGATAAAATGTGCGATGAAACACTCCGTACATGAACCGTTTAATGTAAAGCGGTATTCAATAAAAAAAAACATCTACGGGATAACGAGGGACGAAGTAAGAATTTTCAAAAATATGATGATAATAGCACCGTCAAGAAGAAATATTACACTACTTTTGCATTAGACGGCTCACGCGTGAAATCATAGAACGATTGTAATTTTACGAAAATTCCAACCGATCGTTAAAAACGACTTCGCCGTAGCAAATGCCCAAGAAAATCTTGCACGGGTCTGCGTTTTCGTTGTCAGATACAGTGGACGAGGGGAGCTGGTCAGAATGGCCCTGAAAAGAAAAACGCGATCTTTCCATCATCATTCAATTCAGATCTCGCTCGATAGTTCGAACGAGGCCCGATTAAAAAATTTATCGAAGCAACGAGATTCCGGAAGTACACTTACAAATTGGTCGATCGAGTCCGCTTCGAGCGATATCATCGGTCGGACGTTCCTCTTGCCAGCTGACCGACGCGCGACGCGACCCCAGGGACATTTTCTCCAGCTTCCTAACAGAATAGTGGCCTCAGCAGGATTCGCAGCGAATTACCTCGATTTCAATCGATCGAATCGAAATTTATACATCCAGATCGCGAGAAACGTCGGGTCGAAGCTCGATCGGAGGCTTCACCGAAGCTGGGTCCACTTGCATCGACAATTGCCATTTGTCCGTCGCTAATCGACTCTGTGTGGATCGCGCCCCAGCCGATCTATACTTACTCTTCTCTCTTTCTGTCAGTCTTTCTTTCCTTGTTTTTCGTTTCGCGGGGGACGGCGGCGACCGGTCGGCCGGTCGGTCGCGGTCGGTCAGGCGTACAAGCTAATTCCATTTTCCGCCATGGCGATTCGTTTCTTCTGTTTTTCACGTTCTTTTTTCTTCCCCTCGCCACCTCCGTTCTCGTTCGCTACACCGTCCCAAGTTGATCCAGCCGCCGCCGCCATTTTGCCAGCATCGAAGTCTACCGCCAGTTGCTTTCCTCCATCTCCGTCGTTGTTCAGTTTCGGCTCGTTTCTTTTGCTTCCGTTGCAGTTTGCGCCGCAGAGCCCCTGTCCTATGTTTGCCGTGTTCTCCCAACATTTATTTCTTTTTTTTTCGTATTTCCGTCTTGATCCTCTCCCACTTTTTTCTGTTTCTTCTTCTTGTTTTCTATCTTAGCTGTGTACCTGGACGCAACCCTTTAATGTGTGCAATTTGATTCGAGCACCCTTGCACCGAACCCGTATCGTCGCCGATCAGTCCTCGGGGGATCTCGACCAATGGCGACGCGCTTAGAATCACTCGGCCAGATAGGCTAAACTTTATTGCGAATCTCCTCGAAATCGTAAACAAAAGTGAAACAATCGGGGACCATTCTTTGCCGTTCCAGACAATTTTTAATGTCCAATGCTGTTCGAGATGAGACGCGAATTCCTATTTAGGAGAGTCCTACCACACCGATTTCTTCAATCGTCATGAAATTCTTTTATTTCTTATGTGGATTACAAGTGGCTAGTTCATTAGTGTTGGTATTATTCTAGTTTTATTAGTTTACTGCACTTGTTGAAACTCTGACGGATAAGAATACAGGGTAAATCGCTTAAATCGGCTACTTGAATAACTCGGCCAGATTAACTTTGCTGCTTGGTGTCAAGAGGTATAATTGATGGCACGCGCACGTTGATCCTCGGACTCTGGGCCTATTCCAGAGTCTTTTCTGACCCATTTATTACAAAAAAAAACATTATTTTGATCTAAAGTGCGTGCTATGAATTATGAGACTGACTGTAGGGATAGTAGTACTCTAAAATACGAGGTATATATCGGTGCTTTAAACGGTAATTACTTCTTTGTCGAGTCCCACTCGACATTTTCCCATGTCCGAACCAATAGAAAAATTTTAAAAATTGTTAAATATAAGTAGCAGTAAAGTCCGTTAAAGTAAATTTCAACTAAAAACAGTCGGGAGCTGGAGTTAACAAAATTGAAAAATAATTCATAGTGCAAAGGGTTAACACTGTATGTTATGTACAAAAATTGGTCGAACTTCATCTGAGGAAACCAAAAATTTTCCGCTTTTTTTAAATATAATCCTGCGGATTTTTACCATAAAATTCCGAAAATCCAAGTTTCAATGTTAGGAATCCACTGGTTGAAAAGTTATTCGTGCTTAAAGTTCAGTGATAAACTTCTTGTTTTCACCAGGTAAAGGCGCCGCCATATTGGCACGTAGTGAGCGTCGCGCGTCGTTTAATGACCTGTGCCGATAGATGGCACGCGGTGATGTCGATAATGTAGAGCGGCTATCTTTAAGACGATTTGTTCTGGAACAAGCTGTCATCGAACAGTAATTAAAATATGCAGGATCTCGAAGAGAAAATATAGTTCAAGTTGATTGTGGTTAGAGACCTACGTAATCGACATCAGCGCATGCTTCTGGTGCAACCTAGCGGCGCTGAGTACATACCAATATGGCGGCGCCCTTACCTGTTAATAATTCTGAAATTTAAACACTCGTAACTTTTGAACCAGTGGATTCCTAAGATTAATATTTGGATTTTCGGCATTTTCTCGTCAAAATCTACAGAATCGCATAAAGAAAAATTAAAAATTTCTCGTTTCCTTAGGTAAAGTTTAACGAAATAATTATTTCCTCTTAACCGGACACGTAGAGGTCACGTGAAGGTGATATACGTCTTTTTTTTTAACGGAATCGCATATTTTTATTGCTTTAATTGGCGCAGTTAATATTCTCTACGAAAAGTATTCAGCATTTATGTGAAAAATGATTAGTTTATACTTATAAATATTTACTGCTTTGCAGAACATTTCAAACACTCTAACTAAATATAGAAAAAATTATACTATTCATTAGAAACAAGTTATTGATGCGAAATTATGCACTTCTTGACATCATATAAAAGTCTGACGCACTTTATCTTTTGATCGATAGCAGCCGAGTTATCGAGATGGTCCATTTTAGTACACCTTGGGTGGTCTATTACAGTCGAACTCAATAAATAGTATAGCTTTATGAGACATAACATTGCTTAAATAAATAATTATTTCTACTGTAATGGACTATGGGTTTCTACGCACATTCCAATGTTTATAGCTCGTTTTATCAAATCAGAGCGATGGACAAATTAATTTTGTTGGCTAGAAGGTTCCTTCTGGTAAACATAAAAGAAAAATCTTCTCAATTTTTATTAAAATGCACTTTGTCGAATGATAATTAGAGGTATGATCTATCGTATAAATCTGTCATTGCACAGACAAAATTCAATAAACATCCACATTCTTTGATGTTCTAAAATCCTGTGAAAAAAAAGTAATTTTAATCAAATAACTTAGTGTGATATTGATCATTTAGTAATACAACGTATTATTTTATAGGAATATCTGCACAGACAAGAAAAATAACATTTGTTGTCTACCATAACTTGTCAGTAGCCTGCGAGTTTTTATACTTCCACGTGAAACAGGAATGTGAGAAATAAACTATAAAGATCGATTAAATTAAATGTCGTTTGCAACTCAATCTTAAAATACTAAGATCGTTAATAAGGAGAATAAACTTTCGTTTAACCTCAATCTATCCGAATCATATGCAGATCATTTTATTTTAGACAAAAATTCGCAGTCTTACAATAATCATTATGTATTTTGATAAAAATTAATGCAGAAAGTGGTAAAAAAAATTTCATTGGACGAAAACAGTAACACAATCTATGTAATTCGCAATGGAAGTTCGTAAGTTGCAATGGAAATGTGACTTCACAATTTAAATAGAACTCGAATGTGTGGCAGCAGCGATGTTCAATTTCTTTTCAAACATCATACATCGAAAGTAATTAACAATATTGTGCAACAAATGACACTTGACTTGACATTTGACTAATTATAATCGCAATTACATAGTGTTTGGTGTCGCTTTAATTAGAAAAACGAGACGAATACAATGGTAGAAGTTTTATATAAAAGAAAATTAAAAAATTAGAAAAGCTGCAATCTTTTGCTTCGCTTGTAATAGTGTGAGTACTGGCTCAATCGTGGTGTCGCGTGACTGGTTTTAAAGGGAAACCCCCAGTTACGGTAGAGACATTTGCGACAGTTACGGAGAGAATACTGTCGCATGTATCGAGGCATTACTGTGACTCGAAAGAGGGTTGCAGGAAGTGTAAACTTGATTAGAGTTAAGAGACTACAGAGTCGAGGTAAAGAACTCCTTCGGTTGCAACAATACAGTCGAAATGCAAAATTTCAGTAATTAAAAAAAATGCAATTAACAAAGACTTCAAAGGTGCACAGTGTTATGAAGAGTTGGGGCCTAAAAGCGTATAAGAATCATCATACATATCGATCGATCGACCCTAGTTAGGATCGTCAGAAGCAAAAAGTAACCTATTAGACGAGCTTAAATTTAGTACACACTCCTCGCCGAAATTAGAAGATCAATAATCAACCTCGATTCGAGGAGGTGGGAGGGGAGGCGGGGCGGCTGGAGTGACGAAACGTGTCGTCACTGATTCACTTGGCTGTCGAAGGAGTCGTCTTGGCAGAGCGCGACGCTATAGCATGTCGGACGTGGCTGTTGAAGGAATGCCCAACGTATTAGAAAGCTTTTCTTCTTCGACTTTCGCCGTGAATAAACCCGACACGACCGTTCCGCATTTTCTTTCGTTCGTTCCTTCCCGGCTACCAAAGATCTGCTGCCCCTCCCCCTCCCCGCAACCCCCATTCCACCGGCTACCCTCTTTCTGACCGAAAGCCCGTGAAAGAGAGCTTTTCAGTCCGGACGCAGCCACGGCCTGGCCTAATGAGGTACGTAAATTACTCAATGGCAAAGCGTCTCCTCTCCTCAGCCGTGGGAAGAACCTCGTTCGGGGAAAGGGACAAATGTAGGTTGTCTCTTCATCCTCCCTTGCACAATGGCGGAATTCATTAACGCGCTTCTTGCCCGCGAGCCGGCCCGGTAACTCGCGGACAATTAGAAGAAAATTAAAAAGAAACGCGGATCGTTCGATGTTCATTTACTTTCGTTATTCGCGTTTACTTCTTGCTACCCAGCGGACCAGAGCCGACGAATCTTCGACTTCGAACTTCATAGTCGTGGAGAGGGTCCGACAGAGATCTGTAGACTTATCGATGGATCGCTGAATTTATGCAGCTATTGCGTTCGCGCACGAGTTCTGCTGCTCCAATAACTTTGAATATTTTCCGTATTTCTAATAATACGAACAAATTGTCGGTATACCAACAATGTCGGAAAAAAACTTGAAAGCAGTGGTTCCTCGGAGCATTTGAAGTAACTTTTTCCTCAGCGAAACTGTACGCCTCCGCTTTGTTGAGGAATTATTAACGAAAAACGCGGACCAATCGGAGCGCGGCTGAATGGACTTCGCTCCTTCACTTTCACTTTCTTATCTCTAATTAAATCAATTTCTGCTTCTTCTTTTGTTCACTGCTTCAGAGCCGTTCACTCTGATTGATCTGTGAGTTAATGTTCGGTTTAGGGGACCACTAATTTTTTATTTCTTTTTATATAGTCCCGTAGACTTTGACGAGAAAACGCCAATATCCAAGTTTCAATCCCAGGAATCCACTGGTTCAAAAGTTATGCGTGTTTGAAGTTCGGCGATTTTCGCCGTTTTCTACAGGAAAGGGCGCCGCCACGTTGGTACATAGTGAGGTGGTAGGTCGCTAGGTGGTACTACAAGCACGCGCTGAGTCGATAAAGTAGATCTCTAAGCCTAGCCGAGCCGCCAACGTAACCACCAACCAACTTGGACTGTACCTTTTCTTTGAGATCCTGTATATGATTCTGTATATTTTAGTTACTGTTCGATGACAGATTGTCCCAGAGTAAAGTGTACATCTCAAAGATAGCCGCTCTACATTATCGACGGCACCGCATGCTTGTGCTGCCATCTAGCGGCACCGCTCTTTAGACGCGGTCCGACGCTCACTACATACCAACATGGCGACGCCCTTACCTATCAAAAACGGTGAAAATCGCATAACTTTTGAATTACTGAATTCCTAGAATTGAAACTTGGATTTTCCGCTTTCTCTCGTCAAAATCTACGGGATTATATTTTAAAAGATTCAAATTTTGTGGTCCCCGAAACCGAAAAGCAGTCGTGATTGGTCCGTGTTTTTCGCTAATAACTCCTCAACAAAGTCGAGGCGGACATTTTTGCTAAGGAAAATGTCACTTCAACTGGCCTCATGGACCACCCCTTTCAAGATTGTACGACATTTTCGGCACACCCTGTATATAATTAAAAAATTCAATTCTACCGAATTGTAACTAAATTCTACTATCCTATACTCTGCTATGTTATTTTCTTTATTCTAATTAATTAAAATGATGGAAAAGGAAAGTTCATTATTCGTTATTGCACAAGCAACAAACATTACGAGTCACTAGTAAAAAACCAAATTTTTGTAAATTCGTTAAATACACGGAAATAATGTTTTAGTTAATAATAAAATATGATCGTGAAATTTCGTTATTCTCAGGCTTTCAGTTAAAACAACAAACGGCACAGTTGTACTAAAATAATTTAGACTAGGAAAACTGTTAATACGTCTCTGGTAGGTAATGTGTTGGTAAATGCGTTAATGCAGATAATTATTGTTTATTTTATTTTGTTAATCTATTCATAGACCATACAAAAAGTCTCATATGGCAAATATGATTGCGAACATCAAAGAATTTTTTACGTATTTATATGAATTAAAGACTGTTCTAGCAACAGCATTCGATTTATATAACAAATCATACCTCTAATTATTAAACTACGGATCGTCATACCAGAGTAGCCAGATTGAGTCTTGTGTCCCTATTCTACCGTCCCCTTCTACCACGTTATGCCGAGCACTGCCCGGTCACGTGACGCGTTTCCTCTCTGTCGTCACAATGTCACGTGACTTCTACTTCCCCTCGATTCGAGTAAATTCCCCTAATCTGGCGACTCTGCGTCATGCGTCTACGACATTTGAAAAATTCTAAAATACAAGTAAACGGCTGTATTAACAAAAAATTAACACTTTACCTACCGGAACTCTATTAGAAGCTTAAAAATCTTCTAATCCAATAAGAGACGATCAGAGATTGTGTTACTGAGGATTCGTTAAGTAAAATATTCAACTGAAAGATTGTTACTGAGACATTTAATTCCGAATGACAGATCTCTAAACACGCAATATTAAATGATTGTCGGTAGGTAATGTGTTAATGATGTTTCTGTTTTATTTTCACCAGAAGGAACCTTTCGTGAGTGACTGTAGACATAGCTTTTGCAATACAAAGTGAAAAATCTATCTGGCCGGAAACTTTTGCATGCCACTGTACGTATGCATTATTTAACCATGCAATATGAAATACAAGCGCATATTTTATACTTTACATTTAATTTCGCTTATCGGCTGTCCGCGAAAGTGTTCGTACACGCGATTAAATAGAGATTCGTTGATATTTTTGTTGTTTGAAAATGACATTTGATGTGAAAATAATCGGACAAACAGGGATTTGTCGTGCACGAATACTTTTGCCGGCGTCTGTATCTATTCATGTACACGATACGCCAGATCGTGATCCCTGTGTTCCGAAACACCCTGTATACGCGTACAAAAAAAAACTGAGAAATATGAAAAAAAAAACAGAAAAGAAGTTCTAAAACTCGATCGATTCGATGACAGAGGATTGCTTTTATTCGGGAACCGCGATAATCCTCGGCGCTCGCTGACAACTCTCTGCTACTAGAGCCCGGACAGTTTTTCTCGCGATTGTAAATCAGAGGTATCGCGAATCGCGTACGAACGAACGAACGGAACCCCGTGAAATTGATGGAACGGAGACAAACGAGCCGCGATGAGCGATCGAACGCTCCTTTCATGCACGTCGTTCATCCGTTTCGATTTCACGATGAACGAAAGCCGATACCGTATTCAGCTCGTTGCGTCGTCATTGGAAACAAGCTCCATTTTTCTTTTTTTTTCCTTTTTTTCGTGAAAATATCAATTTTCTGTGCTCCCATCATACTTACCTACACGCGCTTCGTTTTCCCCTCGATGCTCTCACAGTACTTACACAGGTGGTCGAAAGAAATTTGAGAAAATCATTAGCAATTCTCAATTATAATTTCACGATAATCGAGAACTTGTTTCGCCGGCATAGTTCAAAGGCCCGCGTGTCCTCACAAAGTGATGCTAATAAAAAAACTTGGTACTTTTCCGTTATCAGGGCGCAACCTACCCCAGACTAATAATTATAAGCATATATAATTACAAATATTAATGAATTGTAAACAAAATAGTTTTACCCAAAAAGAATGCGTATAATTATTGGTCTGGGTTAGATTATAATTGCTTAGGTATAATTATATATGCTTATAATTATTGGTCTGGGTTAGGTTGCGCCCGGCTAACGGAAAAGTACCAAAAACTTTTTTATTATTACTTACTTTTTTACGAGACTTTGACCAATATATTTGTGGCATTTCTCTGATTAAAATGATACCAAACACGATATAATTCCGATCATGTACAGATACAGTAATTCATCCGTAACTGTCTAAAATGTCTAAACGCTAACTGTCTAGTCGCCTACCCATTCCACTGAGGGACATACCCCGTGAGGGGCCATGAAACTCAAGAGGCCTCGGCCGTCGAACAATGTAACCCGATACCGGATCGGGTATATCGGTGTGAGAGCAGGAGACCACTTCTAATCCAATGACAAAACTTCTTTATTTTTTATTATTTTTTATGGAACTTTCACCAATATATTCGTGGCATTTTTCTAATGAAAATTATACCAAATATGAAATAATTCCGATGATATTTACCCGTGTAATGGACGATGAAAGTTTCGGATGCAAGGAAGGACAGCGTATGGGAAAGGAAGATAAGCGGATAGTCGCAGTCGCCGGCATAGTTCAAAGGCCCGCGTGTCCTCACAAAGTAATGCCAATAAAAAAACTTTTTTATTATTACTTATTTTTTTTACGAGACTTTCACCAATATATTTGTGGCATTTTTCTGATTAAAATGATAACGAACACGATATAATTCGGATCATATACAGATATGTATATGGTCATTTATAATACAAGTCAGTTCTCTTGACCGGGACAATTCGCGAATCTTACACGTGTAAATATCATCGGAATTATATCATATTTGGTATAATTTTCATTAGAAAAATGCCACGAATATATTGGTGAAAGTTCCATAAAAAAATAATAAAAAATAAAGAAGTTTTGTCATTGGAGTAGTAGTGGTCTCCTGGTCTCACACCGATATACCCGATCCGATATCGGGTTACATTGCTCGGCGGCCGAGGTCTCTCGAGCTTCGGTGTCGTGTTCTACGTTCGGCAAAATTCAAAGAATAATATCCCTTTACGATAACTGACTTTGGTCAGACCCGTGGTATAGACAGTTATGGATGAATTACTGTATATGGTCATTTATAATGCAAGTCGGTTCGTCCCCGCAAGACACACTCTCTTGACCGGGACAATTCGTGAGTCTTAAACTAAAATCGTAAATATCATCGGAATTATATCATATTTGGTATCATTTTCATTAGAAAAATGCCACGAATATATTGATGAAAGTTCCATAAAAAAATAATAAAAAATAAACAAGTTTTGTCATTGGATTACGTTCGGCAAAATTCAAAGAATAGTATCACTTTACGATAACTGTCTTTGGTCAGACCCGTGGTATAGACAGTTATGGATGAATTACTGTATATGGTCATTTATAATGCAAGTCGGTTCGCCCTCGCAAGACACACTCTCTTGACCGGGACAATTCGTGAGTCGTAAACTAACATCGTAAATATCATCAGAATTATATCATATTTGGTAACATTTTCATTAGAAAAATGCCACGAATATATTGATGAAAGTTCCATAAAAAAATAATAAAAAATAAACAAGTTTTGTCATTGGATTACACTGCTCGGCGGCCGAGGCCTCTCGAGCTTCGCTGTCCTTCTCTACAGTTCGGCAAAAGTCAAAGAATAGTATCCCTTCTGGATAATCGTCTTTGGCCAGACTCGTGGTTTAGACGATTATCGATGAAACGCTGTATTCGTATCGTTGAAAGGTGGTCCGTCGGTGGGTACCAATTAAAAAACTCGCTCACGTATCATTCGTCTGTGCGGCACGTAAGAGAAAAGAGAAAACTGTCATCAGCTTCGACAGACTCTGATAGCTGTCGCTATGAAGTTGCGTCTAAAGAATTTTCAAGTTCCTTTCGACCACAGCTGCTGTTCGCAGAAACTCTTCTCCACGGAGGCTCCTACTTCGGCCGCGTCTATTTTCGTTGCGATCGCGCTTAAACTCTCTCTCTCTCTCTCGCTCTATCGAATCGCAAACTTATGGTTGGGGGAAAAACAAAAGAAAACAAAACAGAAAAAAGGAATTGGCAAAAAATAGAGGGCACAGTGCCCGCCAATAAAACCGCAGATCACGTACGAAAGCGAACGTTTCACCGAGCGGTCTCCCCAGTTAGAAGGGTTCTCGAATCGAGTCAGACAACCAACGACGCCGACGGTCGTCGCGCATCCCTTCTGCCAGTGTTATTAATCCGACCCTTCGTTTTTCCAGGGATCAAAGAGAGAAGAAAACGGGCAACCTTAAGATCGACATCAACGGCATGTAAGGGAAGCAAGGGATCGTGCTCGAGCGTGCTTACGCCCCTACGGAAAGTAAACCATGCGAACGGTAAACAAGTGAAGAAACATTCGGAACCTTCGTCCTCGCCATGGAAACTATCGACGGACAGACGACGACTATGACGACGACGACCTTGACGACCTTGACGAGCATTCGAAGAGCCAACAGACGGAGAGAGAGAAGGAGAAGAGGACGGCTGCAGAAATGGGGGGCAAGTACGCGGAGATACGTGAACGAAAAGCGGACGAAAAATAAGGCAAAAACAAATAAATACCACGAATTACAAAGGACGGGAGGCAAGGGGGGAGAGGAGGGTTGCCCTTGCACCCCGGCAAGCACCAGTAGGCAAATTCTGTAAATTCTGCGCGGCGCATATACGGCGTTACATTCGCGACTCGCGGGGGCCCAAATAATCGCGTAATAATAATATTCCTAGGTATATATATTTTTTAACGACTTAACTTATCGATTCGTAGCCGTGTATTACCTTCTCTATTTATTTTACACCGAGTCTTGATTCAGATCGACGACGACGACGAAGAAGAATGAACGTTTACACACGTTCGGTGAAGAAACAAGAACGCGGCCAGTAGGTGAAAGGAGTGGGGGAGGGTTGGAATTATGGATTAGAGCACGCGGGGGATGGGTCCGAACGGACCCATCGATATATTTCGTTTTTGAGTGACACCGCGTATTCTCAACGCGTGCGAACGAAGAAAGGAAGGCACTCTTCAAAGTCACAAGCTCACGTATATGTAACACTTGTTCACATACACACACATAAACACAGAAACACACACACGCGCGCGCGCAAATTCACAGTCGTCTACACAGACGCGAGAGAGATTCTTTTGCTTTTCGAGAGCGAGCACCGCGCCGTCCTCGAACCAATTATTATTATTATTATTATTACTACTATTATTCGAAGCTGATTTTCGCCGGATCGAATGTATCTCGAACACGATCTACAAGGGAAATCGATTCGCTAAGCACGATATCGTTTTGGGGTAGATTGTTTTTGAAATTGTTGAAGATCCAGAGGGAACATTAGATAGTTGCTGTAATGTGTTCTCTAAGGCCTTCTTGCGTCCAACTTCAATTTTCATTTTTGTTGGATATCCGACAGATACTCAACAAAAGGTTGAAGTAGAAAGACTTTTTGTGGTGAACATACCTATTTTCACTGTACAATGGGTACGTAAAATTTAATATACCGTGTGGTACAATTATATACACTACTGTGCGAAAGAAAGAAGCACTCAGTATAATTATAAGATATAACGACAAACAATATCTTTATGTAGAAATTGTATTGTACGATGATTGATTTATTGCATTTGAATTATTACATAATTCGCAATAACACATATTCTTAGAACTACTCAATTAAACATTGCAGAACTTACTGTGTTCTTATTTGATTTTTTACGCTTTTCTATTAAATATGGCCGGATGATTCTTTCCTTCGCACAGCAGTGTATATTTTGTGTCGGTTTGTACTGTAAATTCTATTTATATTCGAAGTAGACTTTTTAAGCTAATAGATCATTTTAATATTTATGCGGGACGTATCCCTGCTTATTTAAAATTTTTTATTGTACATCGTATTTATTTATTTATTGTATTGTACCAATTGTAGTTGAAAATAGTTGGAAAAAACTATTGCCATATATTTTCAAAGAACAACGAGCATAGTTTGAACGTCAATCGATGAGGATTCGAAATGGTAAAGTTGCATTAAAAAAAATTGTTTAAACGAATCGAGTCCATACTGATGGTCCAGGAGAATTAGAAACGGTTGAAGCGGCTTGCTCGTGATAAAAAAAAAACAGTAAAAAAACGTATCGTTGCAGCTACTCGATTTCCACGCGTTCGAAGCCCTAGAGGAAAATTTCACTTATCAATTGAAATATTAACTTGGACGGCCGCGCGTGGTGTCACGGGTACGTGGAAAATCCGACAGAGGCGGTCGTGGGTGTTCGTGGACAAAATTGCATAATACATATAGACACGTGAAAAGAGACGAAGACGAGTACATCAAGCTTAATACCAAAGGTGCCCTAAGAAGCGTGTATTTATGTTTTATCATTGGCGCGTCGCAAGAAACGCGAGCATATACATTTAATTATGTATCTTGTTAAGGAGAGTTTAAAGTAATCCTAGACGAGAGAAAGAAAAACTCGAATGCCAGGTTAACTTGTGAGAGAGAGAAAGAGAGAGAGAAAGAGAGAGAGAGAAAGAGAGAGAGTGTGAGAGAGAGCGTGTATGTGCGTGCGAGAATATTGTCTAAAAGAAAAGAAGAAAAAAAGCAACAAGAGAAAAAGAGAGATGGAGAGAATGAGAGAGTGTGAGAGTGCGTGTGTGCGTGTGTGTAATCGAGAGTACACTACGTAATAATCTTATACATACATATACATAACGAATGCGAACATATCATAGGATTAAGCAAGTAGAGAAAAAGAAAGTTAAAGATCTTGTATGGAGGGGAGATAACGAGGAGAGAAAAAAAAAATAGGAGAGAATACTTTTAAACGATCTGTCGTTTTGTAGTGGCGCAGGCGCGGATTAGGAATATTAACGCGCAGCGGAGTGGTGGTTTGCGCGAGCTGCGTCCTGCGCGCTAGATACACAACGGCCAACTCGGCACGTAATTTGCCCAAGTGCCTTCCCGTTGGTCGAGTCATGCTGTAATCGTACCGTGCGTGTTTGTCTCGTCCCGATTTTCGAAAAGGAAAACGAACAACAAACGAAAAGAAAAGCAAAGAAAACAAATAACGAAAATAACGTTGAACACATCCTCTCTCCAACCGGATCCAATAATCCCAGGAACAAAAAAAAAAAGTAAATAAATAAATAACCCTGCGAACCCCGAGTCCCCGTGGCAACAAGAGAACGCGGAAAATAAAAAGTAACGCTTCTTTCACACTATCCTCAAAATAAAAAAAAGCTGTTCGGGCCTGCCTGATAGTTTTCTATCGCCTCGTCGTTTTTTTCTACAATGCGTGTGTATGTACATACACGTAACTTACGTACACACAGCCCTCTCGAAGGTAGCTGCCGCATCCAGGATGCGTGTTCCTTTTTACAGTCGATGTACACGTCCGTTATTCCGCCGCACGGCCTCCGCGCGGTCTCCGCACGGTCTCCGCACGGTCTCCGCGCGGTCGTCGCACGTTAAAAGAAACGGACGTGCGTAGCGAGCCTTAAGATGCGTTGTCGATCAATGACACGATTCCGTTGGGGCGCGCGACTACTCCGCCGCCCCCTCCTCGTGCCGCTCTTCAACGAGAAAACGGACGGGAATAAAAATTATTGCGTTCTCTCAACGGCGATCGAGACACCTCGTAGAACTCTCGGAAGATTCATATTTTTCTCACGTAGGTCTCACAGATGTTTCTACAGGTCTCGCGCGGCTTCTATCGACCGAGCGCTTTCGCGAATTCGAAGCGGAATTTCTTACTCTGCTCTACTCCGTGTACTCTACCACTTGGGCATTTATTAATCGGCCGCGAGCGGTGGTCGAATCGCTGAGAAACGAATGGGGAACGAGTCTGCCATCGACGTTATGGTCGCCATAATTACGCAACATTATTTATCATATTGGTAACACTAAATACACTGTCGAGTCTGAGCTAGTCACCGGAAGCCTATCGATTCTGGTGACTGTACTATGTATAAAAAAAAGTTGAATTATTTTTTCCGTTGAATATTCATTTGAAAAGTAATTATTAGATTGCATAGGTTTCCGTATAACAATTTACCAAGTAACTCTTAGCTATTGATTATTTAAAGATTATTTAAAGTATTAAATGAAAGAGACTATTTCTCACCATTAAGAAATTTTGAGATATTGAAATCTGTCTTTACAAATGGCAGTTTTTATTTGCTATTTAAAATTATTCGATATTAATCTCCAAAAAGAGGTAACTGATATTATCACCTACTTTTATTTAACAACTTCTGCTGTTGTTAAACTCGTGCAATCTTGTGTATATATTTTACAACGGAGAAAGTTGTAAACATTACCAAAGAATTGATACAAAACGAATCGACAATATTTTATAATAAAAGTAAACAGGTTTTAATCGAACATTATCGTTTTTATAAAAATCTCGCATAGACGTGGATTTTACAGTTCAATGTTGCTCATAAGTTACAGTTACAAATTTTATAGAATTACAATTTGCATTTTTTTCTTTTGTACAGGATTATTTACTTTGTAACATAAGTTTCACAAGATTTGTTATTATTGGCAGAAAATATGTACTCAGGAAAATTTCATAGACTTCTGTAACTAACAATGTTTGTAACATTTTACTTACACAAGCACATCCGCCGTTGCATTTGCCTTAGCATCGATTATGCAGTTGTGAAATGTAAAATCATTACATGAATTTAACTTTTTATTTTCAATGATCGTGCTACATGAAAAAGGACTCGAACAATATTTATTTTAATTTTAAAAGGAAGACTAGCATATTGCTTGAACTAATGTCTCGACTTAGTTTTTAAAAAACACAATTATATCTTATTCAACTTACCAAAATTATTAAAACAGGAAATAAATGTTTATCAAAGATTTTATTAAAGATCTGAAATTTAAGACACAATTCTATTGTATTGAACTTACCAAAATCATTAAAAAACAAGTAAATTTTTCTAAAAGACTTTATTAAACATTTAAAATTTAATTATTAACCCTTTGGCGTGCCAATTAAATGAAATTGGCTGCGACCAAAGGTATTATTTATTCTCTAATAAATTATTCGGTAAAGCTTAACAATTTTCCAATAAATTCAAAACAGATTTGTTTCTGGTATGATAATGGACACGATGCCGATAATACCAGCTGTTAAACAATATTTTACTCGACCGCGTACAAATATCATAAGGAACACACAACGTAAAGTGGTCAAAGAAAAAAACTTTTATCTTTTATTTATTAAAATTTACACTTCTTTTGCTAGTGCAGGCGAAACCGAACCGAACCAGGGTCCCCATTCCATGACCGTGAAGCGACAATTCATGTAACGGGTACTCCGTTCCCAGGGAACTGGACCGTCACGAAATTCAGAGCGAGACGAGTTGTCCCATTCTGAGCGATTCAACCCATAATCACGTGAAAAATCTCTCGACGTTTGTATGCCATTAACACCACTGCCGTCATTGTCACCGCCGGCCAGAGGGCGTCTCTAGTACAGACCGGAACACGGTGAATTTGGCAACGCTGTCTCGGTCCGATTGCCAAGCGATTCGGACCGATGTTCCGTACGCGGCGTTGCCACGTCGCGCCATGTCCCGGTTGATCGGTTCTCGAAACGTTATTTCGCGACGAAGCTTCGAATTCGGAAAGCGTGTCGTCGAATCGGAGACAAACGGACACACGAATGATGAGATATAGGGAGGGAGTAAGGGGTAGAGAGAGAGAGAGAGAGAGAGAGAGAGAGAGAGAGAGAGAGAGAGAGAGGTAATGAGGTTTCAGGGTTGTCACTCTTCTGATACATATCGTTAGTAATTAAGGGATTGTCGAGAGAGAGAGAGAAAGAGAGAGAGAGAGAGAGAGAGAGAGAGAGAGCAGGTCGTTTGAAATAGGCAAGTGCCCTGGAAAGCGTTTGCGATCGTCCCGACCGCGAACGAACGACACGCGTCTTCGGACACTCGAATTCGAGAATGGTGAAAGTAGTAATCGCGAGGTATGAGAGAGCGAGAGAGTCTGGTTCCCAGAGGATCTCTCGATCGTGACGGGGAACTGGATCACGACCGACAAGGGGCCGTTTTATTCTTTTTATTTTTTTTTTTTTTGAAGCTACGCCGCCCGCGCCGGACGATTTCAACAAACGCTTTCTATCCGACGACGATCGTAGCCGTTATAAACTAGCAGCCGCCGCTTGAATCCGCGAGAGCATTGTCGATTCACAAAACACACATATCAACCAAATTTTTTCCGACATATTAGAAAATCGTCGATATATATAAATATATATATATATATATACAAATAAATATATATTATATCTATACAAATATAGGCCGCGACTGAATGTTAACTTTTTTCCGTATAGAAGGAGCTCCTCGTGTCCTTTGTGCTGTTTCTTTAGAAAAGACGCAGGGGGGTGGGAGGGGGGAGACCGAGGATGGTGTGTAGTCAATTCGTCTCCGTGGCGTCATTAGATTGTGATGTTTGAAAACGACGGAAAGTATAGCCTAAGTTTTAACCCAAGCGAGGCCTTACATTTGCGAATTCGGAGAGAGAGAGAGAAAGAAAGCGAGGGAGAGAGAGAGAGAGAGTGTAGCGACAACCGCCGCTCGTTTTACGTTTATTTCCCCCACCGATAGAAACAAAGAAAGAAAGAGAGAGAGAGAAAGAGAGAGAAAATGAGAAAAGGGAAGAAAGACAAAAAAAAAAATAGGAAAAATTGTTCGTACGCTTCGCGATGATTCCCCCGTCTTTTTCCCGAAATATTGGGAATTGTACCTAAAATCCCCGATCCACGGCCCCCCTTCCATCGAAAGATTTGCCTCGGTACCGCCACCTAACGACTTGTTCTATTTTTCACGTTATTCGAGGATTCGAACCATGACTACCGACGCGGAAAGAAAAACAAAAAAAAAACACGGAGGCTCTCAAATGCCTTTCCAAGGGCAACGTAATTCGCTTGACCTTAAACTTAACATATCATATTTACGATTTAAACAATATAGTTGTACTGCCCAAGATAGAGAGAAAATGAGCGAGAGCGAGAGCAAGAGAGAGAGTGTGTGTGTGTGTATGATCGTGTATGAGCGTGTGCTAGAGAAAAAAAAGATATGGTGGGATCTCCTAATTGCGTCTGCTTCTGAATCTGATCTACGAGATCGCTGAACGCTGCTAGGAGAGATCCCACCGCATAACAGAGCGAAAGAGAGGACAGTGTTTTATCCGACCGGCGATGGTCGTGCGATTCTGTCGTATCGGTCCCAGGAGTTATCGTACAACAGCTTAGGAACTATTTAACAGACCGTGCAGAGAGAGAGAGAGAGAGAGAAGCGTGAATAGAGTTCGCTCGGGATACATATCTTGTCATTCGAGGCTCACCCGTTAGAGGACGTCGGCCATGTGACGGCAGGATGCGAAAGGGAAACACAGAAATTTTTCGGCACTCAAGGCCAAGCTTTTGCTACTTTTGTACTAAAACGAAAAGAGAAAAAACAAATGGGACAACGTTACACCGTGTAATAGGAGGGGAGAGAGGGAGAGGGGCTGTTCGACAGACGATTTTTCCATTGATAGCTACGGCTTGCTCCGTCTATTAGGGATTTATTATAATTCTATGTATAAACCGCTATGGCGCTTTCCCAGCCGCTCGTTTCGATCGTATTTCTCTCTTCGTTGCTGGATCCCGCGTTACCGACAACGGAAATACAAACGAATCTTCTCTGTAATCCGTATCCTGATTGCAGGTAGTCTATTATACCTGGTCGACATAGTGACATTTTCATGACCGAAGTTTGCTGTTTTAGAAAACGATTCAAGGCCGCATCTAGTACCGATCGGTACTAGTGGCAGTGGTTTCGACAGTGGAGGTCTATTCTTCCGATGGACGATCAGTACAGGCCGCTAAATCTGGCAACGCTGTCTCAATCCGATCTGAAGTCGGCCGCGTTACGTCACCGCCGTCTCTATATGCTATGGCGCATACATTGATCGGTCTGGTGTGCTGTCTGTACGCGGTGTTGCCACATCGCATGCTCCGACTTGTACCGGAGACGGCCGTGCACGATCTCGTCTTGCGATATGAACAGTTTCTTCTGTAATCGGTGAATTGTTGTGCAATCGACATTGGCGTACGCCTATCGAAGTTTCGAACCGATGAACATCTCGATTGTTGTCAAATTCATGTTCTGTCGGTCGCGAATTTTATTTTCGAAATTTAAAAGGTGTATCGTTCGTCTTCAAAACTGACGAAAGACGAGTAAGGGTTTGCGGTATTGACCGTTGGGTCCGCAGATAAGAGTGATCCGCGAAAAGAACCAATTTTGCAAATGTACAATATAAAACGACTGGAAACTTTTAAATGTCGCTTTTCAAGATAGCGTGAAATTTCGTTTACAATGTGTTTCTCCGGATATGAAAAATTGAAATTTTCTTTGTGACTTGGAATTTTGAACAATTCGCTGACAATCAATCCTTTGAATAACCGGTATATGGATAATTCTACTGTTGCGATATCGAAATTTTATTATCACGCCGATTTGATAACATTTTTCTTCATTTTTTAATTTTATTTAAGAATTTATACTTGGAAAAACATTGTGAAAGTACAGGAAAAAGTGCAAGTACTAAGATTAAGAAACTCGTGATCGCTGCGCATCCAGGAATAGTTACATAACTAAAAAATGCGATATTCTGGCAATAACGATTTCTAGGGAATCATCAAATCTGCAGAATTGATCTTTCAGAAAAAATATTTTTGGAAGTAAACTCGATTAGGCTGTATAAAATGATATTGTGGATGCCTCCGTCAACTCTAATCCCTGTTCCAGCTTCAAAATCGTTATTTTTTTCAGTTTTGTCGCTGTTCTTGTCCGGCAGAATTGGGCAAAACGTAAACCAATTACCGATTATAAATTACGATTAATATAAAGTCCAATTATTAATCGTGGCTACCGATCACTAAATAATCAGTAATCATTGATCAACGAATAAAAAACGAATCAGAAGTTGTTGTAATCAATATTCGTGATTGCTTTGTTAGTAATTAATCATGAAATGATTAATTTTTTTGATTATGATTTAATCTGTACTTTTGCAGTAATAACTACACTGTGAACATGATTTCAGAAATATATATATTATATATATTACATAGTTGTACATAGAAAATTCTTAGAACAAGTTATTTATTTATTTTTAGTGTAATTTGCTTTTAATACAACTCTCAACGTACAGATACATTACAGATCTGCATAAAATATAATTAATCATTGAATGATTTAGAAATGACTGATTAATGATTACGGATTACTAGACCACGGATCTTTATGCAAAATAAAAATTGTCTGCATCGATTGCAAGAAATAGCAACCAAATTGAATGTTATTTCTTCCCTTGATGATTTTAATATAGAAGAAATCGTATATTGAGATTTTTAATTTAAAAAAATTTGTCAACAATTTTCTATTTCATCTACTCAATTTTGCTATAAATACAAAAAGATCCGCAATCCACAAATTACAGAAGGTGACTGACTGATTAATGATTACGTTAAATAATCAATTACCGCCCAACTCTGTTGTCAGGTGGGTTGCGAACAATCGAACTAATCCAGTCGCTCCAGGCTAAAAGATACAACATCTTTACCGTGGACCCTTTCTCTATTCACTGAAACATTACCGTGGCGCAGGATCGGTCCATCTCGAGCAGAAGACCTCGCGAAATCGATTTCGGAAACGGAGGCTTCTTTACAACATAAAAATCCACTAAAGATACTCGCGTGATCCCCAAGGGAAGTACAATTTAAGAAATAGATGAAAAAAAGGATTCGGAACGAGCACGGGAAACAGCGCGACGTCGCTGAAAGCAACGAGAGAACAATTAGGGAGGTGTTCAGCGCCGAATGTTCAGCGATCTCGCGATCGACGATCGATCGTCGTGTCGCGGATCGACGTTACGCGTCCAACTGTGTGTAACGGCGCATCCGACAATTCGGGTCGGAGGATTAACGACTCCTGATCGGCACGTTCTTCGGCCGAATTTGCATCTTTCGCGTGAACGAATAATTCGAACGATCATCCGATTCGACTTCGGCGATGGTGAAAGATAAAAGAGAAAAATGAAAACGAAAGGATGGAAATTCGGCTATCGGGAAAGCAGAGAAAAGAAAAGATTAGAGGATCGAACAAAGAGAATCAGCAACGGACGCAAGAGGTTCTCCCTTGTGCCGCTATGGAGGGGGATGGGGGGCAGCTTGTTCGCGATCGACGAATCGTTTAGATTGAATTTAAAAGTGCTTTACAAGTGAAACTAACTCATATCAGTAGGCAGTACGCTACCGTTCTATACAGTTAATAAAATAACATTAGAGAGTCGCATTCGCGTAAGAATATTAGAAATCGATATAAATATGGAAAGTATATATATAAATGTATATGTATATCACATGATGAGACATCCATAAAACGAAAAGCGAGAGAGAGAGAGAGAGCGAGAGAGAGTGAGAGAAAGAAAGAGAGAAAGAAAGATAACGAATGAACGAATACTGAACGAGAGAGAGTCAGAGAGAAAGAGATAGGTAGGTAGGTACATGTGAATCGGATATTTTGTACCGTAACTAGAGAATTATTCTGACGAGTCCATTTTCCGTTTCTTTTTTACATACGTATATGTATATAAATAGAGCGATATAAAATAGCTAAAATAGCTCAGCAGGCATGCTGCACCAAGCAACGGGACGGAATGTGATCCTGAGAGCGTATACAGAGCAGAGATTCTGTGGTTCGAATCTGCTAAGCCAAGAACAAAGATTGCGAACGAACAAAATATCCAAGCGAAAATACAGAACACTGTGAGACGCGATAGACTCGATGTACCGCAGGAGAAAGCAGAAGAAAAAAAGGAGAAGATGGATTATCCCCAGGAAGGGAAACAATGACAAACAAACAAACAAACGAAGTTGACGAACACGCCAAAGACGTCGAAACTTATATCTATCCAAAGATCACGAGAGCCTCGAGACGATCGTGTCCTAGTATTGGGTCTGTTTTTAGCGATCGAAAGAATCCGAAGAGAAAACACAGAACCTTGCGTTTCCAACGATTTCGATCGAAGACGACCCAACGCTAGGGGCGAGCTTCGAACCCCTCCGAGAGACCCCGTGGAAATCGTGCGCAACGTGAAGACAACACCGTACCAACACACCGCGCCGCAGTAAAGAACTCTTCGAACAGAATCCGTCCTTAACGAGAGATCAACTCGACACGGACGCCCAGAAACTGTTGACTCGGATCGGTCTCGAACGACGATATTTTTCCCGAGAAAACTTATTTTTTATCGCGCCCCGCTCTTGTCCGTCACGATGAAATTTCGATTAAACGTCGCGTCTTCGGTTAGAACTGAACACGAGTGTCCATAGGGAGGGAGAGAGAGCTAATAACTAGCGAAAAACCACGGAGACAACGAGAAGAACGATGCTTTCGAAGACCGGCTGATCACGACCACGCCACGGGGTTCAAACAGCGAGCGAATTATCGATAAGCTGCCGAGTCAGCGAACGAAAGTGATAAATGAGGACGCGAGCGATCGCGAATCATGTACAACTAGACATATCAATGTTTCTTTTTTCCTTTCTAGCAGAGAAATAATGCAGAACGCCGGGCTTTGCCGCTGCGGGAAAATGGCGGCGCGGCGACCCCCATCGGACGCCATTTTGGCAAGCGAGCCCTGTCTAACTTTTTAGGCGTCCCGTATTTCAACGTGATACAAATAGATCGTGGACTCTATACATTCCGAAAGTATGAGAACCAGGGACCGTAGTTATATCGTATACATATATAAATATATATATATATATATTCAAGAAATTAGAGCTCGGTTGTAATAATTTAAACGCTATTTATTGCAAGCTCAACGCTGACATTGAATCTTATTCGTGTTCGTGTAGAGTCTACCGCACCGTAGACGGATTGCGGATTTCACGCAATTACGCCTGAACTGCAAATCTTTATGCAATTTCTGAACCACCAGGACAAAAAAAAAACGTATTTTAATAAATGTTAATGATACTTTTATCTTCATTTTAAGTGGTCGACGAAAGAAAATTTTTCCTTCATTCGAATTTTCCTGAGAATGAAGCGCGAGAATCGGAGAATCTGCATGAAGATCGTTATGGACAATTTTTTCAAATTCCGCGTAGTTAGAAATTTTGTTATTTAACCGTTGCGTTGCGTTCGGTTGGTTGGTATCGAGCAGTACCTTTTTGGCATAAACTATAGCAATTATGTGTACCAACCGAAGGTTAAAATTTCCGTCGACTTCGAAACATTGGTATTTGTAGAAAAATCCGCTATCGACGTTATAATGTTTCCGAGATTTTTTTTCTTTTTATCGTTTCTTACAGTCGACGTAAGTACACGTCCGTTATTCAACCGCGCGGTCTCCGTGCGGTCTCCGCGCGGTCGCCGCACGTTGAAAAAAACGGACGCGTGCAGCGAGCCTTAATATCGCAATTTACGAAGTGTAAATCTATCTGTAGGTTGTTTCCGCGTAGCTATTAAATAATGCGGCGTCGCTGGCGCGCTTTCTGTGGTATTTAGTTTATCCACGAATCGTTACGTCCGTTTTATGCTCGTCATACACAGGTATTTTTAGCGGAACTGAAGATCGTCTGACGGTGATTTTGATCCTTTTTACCTTGGTAGACTGAGGTCAGAATTTAACGGAAAAATCGTATTCGCTACAATAATTTGATTGCTATAATCATTCGTTCGATTAGAACTAATAGAACTTGTTTGTTGAACGCCGTTCACCCCCGTTTGTCGTACTGTAATCGTTTATACTTTAATGTTACCCTAAGCTATTTATTTGTGCAAAGTATTCTTAGCTTTACGTATTTATTCTACCGTTGTACATCGACCGTACTCCTCCACTCGTCGCGTAACGCTTATGCTGTTCAAAGTAATTAAGGGTTCGTTTACGTTCACGGTGATCTGTGCATCAAAAGTCTGAAAACTTAGAAATAATTAATAATCGATAAATCTTGGAGTGTATGAGTCAATTTTGAAAACATATCTCAAGTATCATTTTCCTTTTGAGATTATTGGACTGCGGATTTTATGCATTTAAAACAGTGTATTATGTGCAATTTGAAATAGAAGAACAATTGAAAAAATGTAGATATGTCAACACATTATTTTCAACTTTTTAGAATAATTAAAAAAAAGAAAAACCCTTCTATTTGTCTCCTCACTCTTACAATTTATACAAAAAATTTTTATTTTGCATAAAGATCCGCAGTCTAGAGATTATATAAAATTGATAGAATTAGGGTTAGAATTCGAAACAATACAACATTTCTTTTCATAAGATTTTTATTCTATTTCTGTTCTGAATAAATTTTTGATGTGGATGAAATTAAAAAAAAAAAAAGAAAAAGCGAAAAGAACGTGAAGGAGAAAATGCTGCTTAAGCAAAATTGCTGTAGATTCTTTTCTAATCGTATCTGTTAGTTGAGTTGCTCGTTTTAATGGATTTTTTTTCTTTTGTGATTTAGATATATTATTTCACGATGAAATTCGTTATAGACGTCTTCGAGCCGAAGGAACTTTTGAGCCGCAGATAATATTTTTAAACTTTTAATGGCTTACGAGCCGTGTAACAGTTTCCGGATAACCCAGACACACTGTACAAAATAGTATTGGTGTCAGGCTATATTGGTAGTAACACGTTGGGTTGAGATACAGTATAACGCAGGAAAGTAAATTGAATAAAAATAAAGAGACGGAAAATCATTTTGTTTATAATAATGACACGGTAGAAATTGACAATCTCGCAGATTTAATTAAACATCAAGGATTTAATGTGCAGCAAATTGTTTTCTATTAACTGTTATTTATTTGTGTACAGAAAATACGCATTTAAATCTCTGCTAAATATTTTCATGAAAATATGCAAAACATGATTTATCGCGATTGAAAGTACTAAAATTAAAAGTTTTATGCATTTATGCATTTAATCGAAATTAATAATATTTTATTTTTATTAGAAATATTTATTAGCATTTTAGTAGAATTTTATTAGAGATCGAATTAAAAGTTTCACGTTTCAACAAGATTGGGCTTGCTCAATGTTGTCACAGGAAAATTCACTTTTTAATCTTCGTGTAGCCATTAAAAATGTGTGAACAATTTAAAATATTTACTATATGAGATTTCTTTCTTTATTTATTTTTAAACTACATATATTAATCGTGATGTTTTCAAAAGAATATCCTTAATTGTTAGTTAAATGTTATCATCGTACTTTCAACGAAATATCAGGTCCAGTCATAAATTATTTCTACTATAATTAAACGTATTCGTCAGTCAAATTAATTATAACCATAGACACTGTATACTCTTTACAATGACTCGTAAAGGTCATTTTTATCAGGTAACTTGAATAGAATGACTCATTAATAAACTGGAGATTCGATGCATTTATGAAAAATATTAGTGATTATGATACAAAGTAGTGGAAATATCAGAATAATTTAATTATTTTTACTTAATTTTAATCACTAGACTGCGGAATGCATTTATGGTGGAATTGGTTGGGTCGAATGTAAAACAGTAAAAGAAAAATTGTAATGTTATTTTTAATGTAACAAAATCGTTCTGGGATGAAATCAATTTTTATTTTATTCCTGCTTCCCACAAATGCAGAATATTTTTATTTAAAGGTCCGCAGTCTGGCGATTACCAATGCAACGCACGGTATTATTTAAAAACAACGTCCGAGGATAATGTCCTGAATACTTTGAACGGTATATTTCGTTACCAAAGGGTTGAAATCATTAGTAGGTAATCCGGAACGAATTCCTCCCCCGGTCCGAGTTGTCTGTATAAAACAGAGCCGGGGAGCTTGATTACCCCCACCATTACACGTTCACGTCGGCGCGTACCACCGTTGACTCACACTTGCATGTTCCATCAAAAGAGGAACACAAATAGCAGTGCCGCCGGCGTGAACCTGTTAATTTTCTGGTCTCCCCACTCTTCGGCGCCAGACTCGTGAAGTGGTGGGAGGGGGTGACTGGTAGGCACTGTGGAGGGGGGAAAGAAAACAGTGCGCAGTGGTCCCCGGCTCCGGTATAAAAAATCCGCTGTGGATCATCGACGATCGAGACGACGCCGACGGTTCAGGCTGATTACGAATGATCAGTTTCATTCTCGCTAGTGAACGTTCTTTAAACATAAGTACCTGAGATATTCGACTATTTATTAATTCTTAAAACTCGCGTAAACAATCCCAAAGAAAGAAAGATGCTATTTTACGTCTTCGTGAACGCCGTAGGTATCTTTTAAGCAATCGTCGCGGCACGAGAAAATCGCGAGCAGTCATTCTGCTCGAGAGGGCAACCGTGAACGATCATTTTCATATCAAGTCGTATTGCCGTGTTTTCTGTGACCCAACGCTAGAACCACCGACGGCTAAAAAATGTTTGGAAAATGTCTCGTGTTTGTTCAATAATTTTTTACGATAGAAATTCTATATCAATCACAAATAAATACCTTGGAATAAGTCGTTTCGACTCCCGTGGTAGTTCTAGCGAGTATGTAATTTCTTAGGCTATTCTTTTCCTTCTGGGACCAAAGATTTTGTACTTTTTTTTACACAGTCCTGTAGATTTCGACGAGGACATTCCGCAAGTCCAAGTTTTACCATTAGGAATTCACTGGTTCGAAAGTTATACGCTTGTAATGTTGAGCGATTTCGAGCGTTTTTGAGAGGTAAGGGCGCCGCCATATTGGTGTTCGCCGAGCTGATCCCCTAGGTGGCAGCACAAGCAAGTAGTGGGTACTTTTGGTGTAGAATTTTACTTGGAGATTGTTATCGAGTCCGATTTTCGGTTAAAAAGTATTGTTTTATAGAAGTGTTGTCGAAAACCAAGTTAGATCTTATTAGTTGTTGATCCTAGGTGCTTGTGACGCCACCTAGCGGATCAGCTCGTTAAACACCAATATGACGGCGCCCTTGCCCGTCGAACTTGAAACATCCATAACTTCTAAGCCAGTGAATTCCTAAAATTGAAACTTGGACTGAATGTCCTCGTCAAACGCAAAATTTTTAGTCCCGGAAGGAAAAGTTTTTCTTATTGGCAAAAATGTTTTCAAGTAACGCGCACACGTTTTTGTTAACAGTTGTCTGAAACTACACAAGCATTTGAGTCTGACATTACGAAGCTGCGTTGAACCAATTTTCAGTCTGAATAAAATTGATACATTTACTTTGGAAGCTTCTCAACATGGTCAATGATTTTATGAAAGTCAATTTTACGAAATTCAAAATACGTATCTGAACGGAGGATTTCTTAGCGTTTGTCCGAAACCGAACCAATTGTTTAGTATCAAAGCAAAATTGGTGTAATTATCTTGGAAGCTTGGCAATGAAGCTCTGTAACGAGCATAAATATTATATCATATTCGACCTCGCGCTGCCGCGTGATGATCGATCAGTCTCAAGCGTAGCCCCGTTAACCGCGAATAGTAATTATTTTATGAAGGGAGGAGCGCGACGTTGCGCGAAGTTTCCACTTAAGGGAAGAACGTTGACTCTCGAAATCGAACGGATCGATTTGATTTGAATTCAAATGAAAATGCCGGCAGCCAACGACAGTGAATCGGAACCGTCCGAGCCTCGATCAATCGGAATCAATTTTCAACGATGAGCACACATTCGTCCTAATGGAAGCGACTCAAGGGAAGTCACAGCTATGACGGAGATCAGTGCTGGGCAAATTTGCTTGAATCGAGACAAGACCGTCCCCACCATAGCGCCCACTGCCTCAGATAGGACGCGCCTGCGCGTGGGCGGGGCGTCGAAGACACGAGACTCCGCCCCAACAAACGCGACGAAGGTGCGCGCTGCACGGAAGAGAGATCGGTGGGGGAAACGAACGTTTGAGGGGCCCCTACCGTACCCAGCACCGACGAAGATCATCGACCGAGGCAAGAAACGAACGCAAATAAATAATTGACTCAAACACCGCACGGGGGAATATCGAGAAGTCAAGGGAAGACGCTAATGTCCAACAAACAAACTATAACTTAAATTAACCGATACTGTGCACTTTATCGTTAAACGATGCAGTTCCCCCTCTTCGAATCGACCGTCAAGTTTGAAAACGAAAGGGAACTGAAGAATGGAAAGTCAATGAATAGTAATTAAAGGAATGATACTTCTGTCCAGAATACGAACTACGGTTTTCCCGTTAATTTGTACTATTTTTACCGTGCGCTTTGCGTCCACCTTGTTATAATGCGGATCGCACGAAGAATGAGAAATAAGAAGTCAGGAGCATCGAAACACATACATACTCGTATTCGCGTTTCTGCGTTCCAACTATTTTGATAAACGCTTCAAACAGTGAAAGTAACTTAATTGAAATATAATTTAATCTTATTCTCTTTTTTTTGTACACCCTGTATGCACGAAAGAAGTGAGGTTGTGGTAGAGAAAAGTTGTGAAATTACGGGTGACGAATGAACAAATGCTTACACACCGAACCTAATTTATACTGATGCAAAAGATTACATGTAAGGAGGCGCATAGAGAAACTTGCTTCACGGTAATCTAGTAAATGTGTATTTCTGTCGCGAAAAGAAAATACATTTTTGCAAAAGTACTATTTTATAGTAGAAATTCGATTACATTTCTTCGTTTAATATATATTAATTATTGTAATTCAAGAAAGACTGCTGTTTAAAATGATTTTTGTCTGAATTGAGACGAGACGGTCCCCACCATAGCGCCCACTGCCCCCTACCAGCATCCGCCGAAAGAGAGGTTGGTGGGGAAAGCAGGCGTGCGAGGGGCCCCTACCGCGCCGCTAGGTGGCGTCGATTATACTAAGTTTTTCTAAGCAGTAAATGCTCGCTTACAAATCGTTGATTTAAAATCATTCTTTGTGATCGTCAACGAACCAAAGAGTAAAAATACAGCTTTGACAATTTCGTGTCAGCCAGGGTAGGTCGATTATGAAATTTTGTGTAATATGTTTATTTGAAAAATTAAGATTGAAGTAAAACGGTTGTAACCTGCGGCAAGACGAACCCGAAAGCTCGTTAATTAATTAGCTAATTATTCGCCGTGTGTAAACATCTGCCAATGCACCCGTGTTGCGTAATTATACTAGGCTGCGGATCTTTATGCAAATATATGATATAATTAAAATTATTAAAGTCAAGGAAGAAAAAATATTTTATCGATAAAGAATGTCATTCAATCTTTTTAACTATATATCGCTATGTTAAGCTTCGGTAAATGAAAATAGAAAATATTTATAAATGCGTAGACTCCGCAGTCTACTAACAGTTACAGAGTAGCAGCTCGTATATTTACACTGTTGATGCGAACAGAGCATAAAGTACAGTATTTCTTATATGATGTGCATATGATTGGGAGCGGGGGGGGGGGGATTAAGGGGAGGGATGATAGCAGCATACATGATGAAAAACATCGGAATCTATACTACGGTAACTGTAACACGAAATCTTTACAAATCCTGCGACTTGTTGCTGACATTGATGTTGCAAGCAATTATTGCTTCAACAGTTTTAAAGCTTATGAATTCTAACAAAATTTGTTAGACAAGCAGGGAACACGACAATTAGAGAAGAGTATCGAGCCCGATATCGAATTGTGCCAGGAAATGCAGACCGATGGTGAAAAATCGACGATGAAACACCTTCTTCTATTCGCAGTTCATCACACAAACTGCTCTGTACTCCCATTGAAATAGGCTTATCGTTAGTGCCGGGCCTTTCTGTGTATACTCGAATCGATAGTACAATCTCCAATTGAGTGATCGAAACTCTTTTAAACTTCGTTTCGTATAGTTTTCAATATATATTCATAGATTTTCAATCGACTGTTTCTCGAAGATATCTTTTCCCGGGTCGAACTTCGCCTGAGGAAACCAGAAATTTTTCACTTTTTTAAATATTATCCTGCAGATTTTTACGAGGACATTCCAAAAATCCAAGTTTAGATGTTAGGTTTCATAACTTCAATTCACTGCTTCAAAAGTTATGGGTGTTTAAACTTGAACGATTTCAAGCGTTTTAAATTAAAAGCGACAGGTACGCGCAGGTGCTACTCATGAGCTCTCATCGCGTGCTCGTGCTGCCATCTAGCGGCCCTCGCCGCGGCGCCCTTACTCAAAAATCACTAAACTTTAACCATCCATAACTCTTGACTCAGCAAATTCGTAACACCGAAACTTTGATTTTCGGCATTTTCTCGACAGAATCAACACGAATCTATAAAACAAAGTGAAAAATACGTGGCCCCGTAAAGCGAAGTATAGCCTTTCCTGTAACAATTGCATCGGATACTAGAAAGCTTTTGGTGCAACGAACGCACCCGTAGTTTCTTCGAGACGATGCACAGGCGCATCTGCTGGTCATTGATGTCTCACGTGGCAAACGGTACACCGTTCACCGGTGGAACGAACATCGGAAACATCGAACAAGTATCCGAAACGCGAGGAAAATGGAGGGAATTAACGTACGCGTCAATAATTTTCTGAAGAAGAAAAAAGACACTAAACGCGTAATGGAAAATGTTAGGAAAACTTTTATAGTCAATTCGAAAGATATTGTAAGTGTAAAAGATATTTGAAGTGTGGGAATTAATTGAAATTAAAGGTGAATATAATTAGACTGCGGATCGCTGTGCAAACACGACCATATCGAAAAATTTCTTTTGTCGATTAGAATGCTAGTAATTTTTGTTAACATAGTAATACGCAGCGCACGAAGATCCGCAGTCTGATGATGAGTCTCAACTGCGAAAGCAGGATAACGGTAAACAGAAACGAAAACCAAGAACGCGTTTACAGAGAAACAACAGGACACTCTGTAATAGAAGCTAAGGCTAAACTTTCACTTGGGAGCCCAGAGATTTTCGAGTTTTATGTGCCTAATCCTGTTAATTTTGTCGAGAGAACTCCAAATATCGAAGTCCCAACCTGCGGAGTTCAGTCGTTAAAAAGTTATGCGCGTCTAAAGCTCACTAATTTTCACTGTTTTTGACAGGTGACGACTCCGCCATATTGGTAAGTGCCAATACTAACCGCTCGGTTAGGTTTGGGTTAGTTCCGGTTAGATTGTGTCTGGGATTTTGTAATTACAAGTATGAAAAATTTCGATATCTTGATTGTGTGTAAATGTACGTTATCGGCATTGCCGAGTCGTGGCGCCACCTAGCGTCGCCACTCAGTCAACTACGCGCAACAGCTCCCTACTTACCAATATGGCGGCGCCCTTGCCAATGGAAAACGATGAAAATTAGTAAACTTTAGACGCGCATAACTTTTTAACGAGTGAACTCCGCGGGTTGGAACTTCGCGATTTCGAATTTTCTCGACAAAATGAACAAGATTAGCCATAAAAAAGTGAAGAATCTCTGGGTTCCCAAATGAAAGTTTAACCTAAGCTAAGATACCCGAGTTGTGATACCTTTGTAACATTTATAAAAGTCGATGTCTGTTCGTGGAAGAAACTGTTGGACGTCGTGCGGCAGTGACGGGCATTTTTGTCTCGATTCGGACAAGACCGTCCCCTACCAGCGTCCGGCGCGGAGGTTGGTGGGGGAAGGAGGCGTTCGAGGGGCCCCTACCGTGGCCATCGCTGTCGTACGCGATGCAACTCGGTTCGATCAACGATCCATTCGCGACCAGCAATGTCGTTTAATCTGCAACGATCGATCATTTCGTATTCTATACACCTGGTTATCGCACGTACACTCGTTAGCCGCGCGAACGATCGTTGACGAACGAGCACTACTATTATGACCGACTTCAAAGGATTTATCTGTGGTTACCGCAAAAATGAATAACGACAGAAATTCTTTGCGGATTTTAATGCGAAGATCAAGGTCAAACGACACTCCTCGTGTCGTACACTAGCAGCTACAGTATGTCCTTGCATCTCGAGGCAACTGGACAAACAACATTTTTCTTAATAACTGATATCTTAATATGCGCAATTCTATACGAAACTGTAGAAAGCAATGGAAAACTTGAAGATGACGTGCTATTGGTTGATTTTGTTAACTACCTATACATGAAAATCCGCATTCAAGTGATGCTTATTTGTAGAGAAATAAGTTGACTTAAACAATTCGTAACCGAAAATGTATTTAAACTGGAATCATGATACTCGCTTACGAGCTGCATGTATTGATCGTCCATCAGGAAATGGCGAGACCCCACCGATTCGACCAATAGCGAAAGACGCGTCGCGCAGAGTAGGGGCATCACGTGGTCTCGCTGCCATCTCCCGATGGACCATCAGCAGGAACACGATGAACAATTTGTAAATCTGCGTATGTTATATGAAGCATTCGTTAAGTTCGAAATATTTATTATCGACATCACGACGATGGGGGCATTATGCTGAATTGTAATTATCATCAATTGTGATTCGATGGTATGATAATTAAAATCAGTTAGAAAGGTCTACGTGAATGTAAACAAATTTTAAAGAAAGAAAAAGGAAAACAAAAAGTACTTATTATCGAGTGAAATTAGCTGAATATTTGTGATTTGTTTGTCTGAAAATTAGAAAAAAATGACGAAATTTATTGTCCAGCCATGGAGAAGCAACTTGACATTCTCGAAATATTTATTAGAACTATTATTATTATATTATCGATAAAGATATCAGTTTCTAATGAAATAATCATAATTATCAGCAAATTCGGACGGCTCTGTTATCATGTTTTCTCCCATGTACAGACAGTCTACACATATCACGTTGAACGATAGAAGTTATTCCAACGAATCCATGCGTGTTTGTTAATGTACGAGCGACGCGCGAAGCTTTGTCATTTGTCGATCGAAAATAAAATTAAACGATTACGTTTTTCAATCCTACGATCATAGTCGGCTACGGACGGCAAAATTATTTCGAAAAATTTTTACAAGTCTTGCTGTGACAATTTACGTTAATAACAAATTACCAAGTTACCTTTTTATGGCAATAACAAATTTCCAACGTGCAATTCCAGAGTAATTATTAGTTGAAGCGAAACACTATTGGCTTAACTATACCTTGAAGTACCAACGTGCGCGGTTGAGGGGAGGGAGCACGAATCGAGGGGAAAAAGTTACCCCCTCTCTCCGCTAGTACCGGGCACGTGACGAGGCTCGTCACGTGACCGGGCCACGGCGGATCCGCCGGAGAAGGGGAACGTCCACGTTCACCGTCTCGTTGGACAAAGTATAGTTAAATTAAAACGAAAAAAAGAACTAAATTTGTTGACGTTGGTTATTTCGTTCCCATTGATCACAGGAGCAAAAACGAGCATCATAATTCTCAAAAAAAATTTCGCGGAACGTGTTCAAAATTTTTTCTTTTTCTTTCGTAATCGACTGTTGCTTAGAATACAGCGAAAGGCGAATTTTATTCTCGATCGATGCAATGCGCAAACAGATGCTCGATGTTGGGAGAATTCTCCCAATCGGAATCGAGGAAGGTGGTGGGGGGACAATTGCAAGCGTAAACGTTTGACGACAAAAACAAAGAAAAACAAAGGGGGGGAGACGTGATAAACGACTACTATTCGGAACTAGCGTAAGCACGATGCGGGAGGAAAACCCGGCTGACTTCTTTCTGCCGAAATCGTTATTTAATCACGCGAGTGAACGTTCCATCCTCTACCAACGGAAAATGTGAAATTATGCGCGTGCGCACGAGTCACGTATAAAAGCAATTACCCTAATTAAATGAATCACGCGTAACAGTTACTTTGGTGTTTTCGTTACTAGATAAATTGAGAGAGAGAAGGAGAGAGAGAAAGAGAGAGAGAGAGTGTGTGCGAGGTTGAGTGTGAGAGAGAGAGAGAGAGAAGAAGTGTGCGTATGCGAGAAAGGGAGGGAGAGAAAGAAATAAAGTCCCGACGTATTTACGAGGTAGATGATAAAAACAACAATAATAATAATTAATAATAACGAATAATAATATTTAATAATAATATTAATATTAATGTAATAAGAAATTAGTTGCAGCTTTCTGTGTAAGGTTATTGTGATATCTAAAAAAAAATAATAACTTTACCGTAGCGATATGAATTATTACAGAAATAAGAATCTGATGTTTAGTGAGCAAATATGTATATGTATATCAGTATGTCGACGGGGCTTTTGAGCGAAACGCCTCACCGCGATCGGTGAAACAGCACAGCGCTGAAACAACCGTGAGAATGAAATCGCGAGTCCCTCTTCTTATTTTACTTGCGACATCCAAGTACATTTTCACGGGCGAGGCTCGAACGACAATCTTAGGCCTCGTCAAAATACTGCCAGATACGCGAGGACATTCCGAAAGTCGATCACGAGGGAGAGAGAGGACAAGAGAGAGAGAGAGAGAGAGAGAGAGAGACCAGTCTATTATTTTTTCCTGCAAAATTCAAGCATGGTTCGCGAGAACGAAAAAGCCAATGCATAACGAGAGAATTCGAGATTGCACGTTGCCAATGTCACCCGAGTAGTGGGAGCAACGTTAACGTTAACCGTGTAAATAAGAGAAAAAAATTGAATTGAAAATTTAAACTATGCTACGGAAACTGGCTCGATCATTCGGAACGTCCACTATGCATATCTGGATCAATCCGTCCATACGTGTCTCACGTCGAGGCATTTGCACAAATGCGTGCATATTAATCATTGGGACTACAAAAACATATCATCATATGTAACGGTAATGATACATAAAAATAAAAATATATATACCCAGTCAGCCACGTCTGCCTCGAGCCCATACCGATCATAGCCTGCAATCATACGATGCGAGCAGAATGCGGGCTCTATGGTGTCAGAATCACGCTCGAAGCACGCTATGCTCTGAATATGCCCTGAATTGGACAGCAAACCCTACCAGCAGAAATATAGGCTTATTCGGAAGTAGAAGTATTATCTACTGCCGGCAGCACTGCTGTCCAAATCAGAGCAGAATCAGAGCATTTTGCTTACTGGGTATATATATATATATTAAAAAAAAATATTAAGCAATAAGATTTTATTTATATGCCTGTAGAAAAAGAATAAATTTGAATGATGAAAGCGAAACACTGCATATCAACAATGTGTGTCTGGGCAAGGATTAGCTTATATACATACATAATCATAAATATAAATATATATATGTATATGGATCAATATACATATATATATCTATAATCTTTACTTCGTCGTTGTCAGGCGTTAATGTTAAACTTAATTATCATTAATTAATTATTAGATTGTGAAAGAATTTCTTCAGGTTCTAAGCAAGATTTGGAAATAATAAAACAAGCAAAATATATCCTGTGTTTTTATTGTTCCCTGTCCCAATACGTAAAACCAGCGTAAACGTACGGAAAAATATGACTCTGCACGGCATAAGTAAGCTTCGCCATCTAGCGGTGGTACCTTCGAACTAAGCCACCTAGTCGAGTTTAGTTCGGTGTCGCCACCGCTAGATGGCGAAGCTGTTTCATACCTATAGAGATGGGTCGACTGTATACTCGTGGAATAGCCTGCAGGCTCCATTCCTGCCAGGGGGTATAAGCACAGACGAGGTATAAGCACAGACATATACCTCGTCTGTGGAAATAGCAGGGCGAAAATGAAGCCACGTCCACACGTACTAACAACTCAGTCTTTATTTCTTCGGAACCTCTATCGCGTGTCTCCTACATATACATATACATAGCTCCGCATATCACATATATATATATATATGGTATTGTGGTCATAGGCTTCTTTCTGTAAGAAAGCGCGGGAAAATGACTAAAGCCATTTCATGGACTGACAATGGCATGCAGTGGCCTGGTGCTTACTGAAACGGTGTAGAAAATGATGTGTTAAACTGTAATTCTATTTACTAATCAATATTATAATTTTGTTACATTTTGAGTGTAAAGAAATTTTGTAAGTACAATTTACCAAGTTTAATAAATAATTGTACAGTGGATTCCCATAAAATGCAATCAAGAAATTCCGATTACCTTGTATAAGTTTAAAAATACTGCATACGTGTATAGCAAATGTGAATAAATATATAATTTTTCTTTTAAGCATTTATTCAATCAGATTATGTGGAACTTACTGTATTTGAAAATTTATTTAAAAATAATTTTATTTATACTGACCAAGTTATACATAATTTACTTTCAGCAATTTAAAATGGATAATGACAGTGACTCTGATGTAGGCGATATTTTGAATGATCTATTAGCTAATGGTAATACCGAAGAAACTGAGAAACCATCTTCGCCACCTCCGTCGAAGGTTTTAGCACTGAAAGAGTTAGATTATAATTTTTTAGAGAGTACACCTGAAATAGGTAATAAAAGTGAATTGCTTAATCTAGAAGGGAAAAGTGAAGTCTATGACAATAATCTTGATTCTTCGGATGATGAAGACAGACGTTACTTTGAGGAACAAAAGTACTCTAGTTATGGTCGTGATATAAAATCATTGTTAAAAAAAGATGCTGCTAAAAAGAATGAAAACAAGACTGTACCTCGTGAAATAAGTTCAAGAACGTTTGACTTTCGTGCAGTGAAACAAACTGATATAAATGGAACAACTAACAATATCAATTCAGTTAATAATAGTATTACATCTAAAGACGTTTATTGCGATCCATGTTTTGGATTAAGAATCATTACTCCAACTATATCCTCCGCAGAGTTAAAATCGCGTATGAATGATAAAACACCAGTCACGGTATCAAGAATTAAATTTCACATTAACACAGGAAAAACGGATACTGATTGGGTAATTGCAGGTGTATTGGTAAATAAATCTCCAACAAAGACATCTCAAAAAGGAAGTGCATATTCTATATGGAAAATAAGTGATTTATCTGAAAATATAAATACAGTATGTGTTTTCATGTTTTCCAATGCATACAAATCGTTTTGGAAAACTACCATTGGAACTGTGGTAGGTATTCTTAATCCGAACATCTTAGAATCGAAAGACACTACTGATTTAGCCACGTTATCCATTGATAATCCTCAAAAAATCATGATCCTTGGTAAATCTAAGGATTTTGGAAAATGTAAATCGGTGAAAAAGAATGGGGATTCGTGTAATTCGGTTGTGAATACTAGTCGCTGTGAATTTTGTGTTTATCATGTCCAGCAAGAGTATAAAAAGTGCTCTCGTAGAGCAGAGCTTCAAGCATTTAGTAATACACAGAAGTTTTCGATAGATATGTTGAAGAATAAGAATCAACAGAAAAAATCATTTGGTAGTAATAATAATATGCCAGAGTTTCATGCTGTTGTTGCAGTCAAAAATAAACAATTAGAAGAGAAAAATGCCAAACGCTTAGCCTTACTTTCAAATAGTAGAAAGACTGAAAACTTTGGAACAAAACCCATGGATAATATAAAATGTAAAGCTACGGTCTCACCAGGACAAGAAATTAAGAAGAATTTTGAGGAAATAAATAGATCGAGGGGTTGGAAAGCTGCTGTATTATCTCAATCGTCTATTGAAAAACCTGTAGCTATAACGTCTACTTTGTTGAAGATAAACGCAGGTAAATTGAGCGATATGGGAAAAAAAGATTTGAGCATGCTTTCTGGTTCACCTTCAAATCCACGATTAGGTGTTGGTTGTCTTGGAGGAACGATAGATTTATCAGAACCTATAACTAAGAAACAAATGAATATAGCAAAGCGTAGTGCGATTAAATGGGTACAAGAAAATGGAAAGATTAGAGCTAAGAATCCTAATAAAACGCGATTGAACAAAGAGGAAAAATTAGAAAAAGGGACGAAACGAGCGCGGGAACAAGAAAATTGTGAAGAACAACAAACGAAAAGGCCGAATGTATTATCAGAAAAATTTAAAGAAATGTTGCAAGCTAAGTCTGCTCATACTGACCTTATTGAAGAGTCTTACGAGCAAGAAAAAGAAAAATACTTCAACAAATTGGAAATGAAAGAAAAAATGGAAGAGAAGATGTTAACTACTTATAAAGTGTCTTGTAAAGCTGTGAAGTGTTTAATTTGCAAATACACATCGTTTTCTGCTTCGGAAATGTGTAAAGAGCAGAAGCATCCATTGCGTGTTACCGATGCAATAAAGAGATTCTTCAAGTGTGCAGATTGTGGAAATAGAACTGTAAGCTTAGATAGAATACCTACGCATAGTTGTATAAAATGCAGCAGTTCAAATTGGATTAAAACTGCAATGATGGATGAGAGAAAAACGAATGTTAATGTTATTCCATTATCTATACGTGGTGATGAAGAAACACATTTAGGTTCGGCCATTAAAGATGCCAGTCTTAATCTCTTAGTTCCAGAAATAGATAGCAAATAATATCGTGTTATACATAATAAATAAAACTTTATAAAATGTGATATAAATATATATATATAATCGTGTGACATTGTTTCTAGATCTTTATATCTATGAAACTGTTATACCGTATTTTATAATATAGGTAACTCTCTTAGTTTTTATTGTCCTTAATATATGAGTATTTTCTTTGATTTATAAAATGTACAAATATTAAAAAATCCAAATGTCATATGGTATTTAATATTTTTACAAGGCTAACATTATTTTTAAAGCAATAAAAGAAAAAAATATTCAACTATAATCGACTAAATGTACATACCAATCAAAAATATTCTAGCGACAACCAGGTATAAAAATGGTGTAAAATGTGTCCCACTGTGCAACTCCTTTTTATTATATTATGCTAATATCCTTTTGTTTTACTAATACGAATCAAGTTCGATAATAGACTGGAAAGGACAACTTTTCTATTTAACTGCACTTTGTTACGCGCATAAACATGTCTTACCAATAATTAAAGACACATTCTTTTCACTATAATTTGTAACCGAAATTTCCTTATATGTATAAAAGGGAAATATTAATAAAATTGCAAATGTGAAGAGAGTCATTATAATTGGAGCCTGGAAATATCGCTAATCACAAATCCATCACGGAGTAATCACACTAAATACTATTTATCATCTATATATGTATGTGTATACACATATAATAAATATTTCTAATTATTTATTTTTAAAATGCTCCGTGGAAGCATACGTTTTGTATATTTCCGGGCCCTAATAGCAACTTATTTGCATGAGAAACATAGATTGTATTTTTCACTTACTCATTATTCTTCATATTTAACTCTATTCAGATTCTAATTAAAATTTGACACTAACGACATGTTCATTTTCTTTTTGTATAAATTTTAAGTAATGCGCATGTGACAAAAAAGAGACTAGAAATAATGTTGAATTTTAAGATGAAATACTAGCATTTTCGACTGTACATAATTTAAAATACAGATTATCGAGTCTTCCATATAAAAAGACAAATTTTCAAAGTGATTAAATACGTTGAAGTAATTATAAAAATAAATATGGCAATAAATTTCTTTTGTACATTGATGAATATATCATTTGATAGCAAAGACAACTATATCGATGAATTGATAACGTATAGACGTATATTTTTCTAAGGTGATAATTTCAATTTCTATAACAAGAATTTTTATATGGACTTTCTGTGTTCCATAAAGTATCTCATGATTATATATAAACCATTATTTCAATATCCCTTTTTATCACCTCACAGAACATTGTTTTAAAATAGGACTTGAATCTCAAAGTGCGACCAGCCCCAAACTGCAGAACTTGAAATCCATAATTCTACAGTATCCTCTTCACACTAAATTCTGTGAATATTTTAGAACATAGCTGACGTGTTTAGTTACGCGTATAATACATACAAAATATGGGGTATTAAATTCGTACGTTTAAAAAGTTTGATTAATCAAAATTTTGTAACAATTACATCTTTGTATTGCCTTCTCAGATATAAAGTAGTTCCTGACGAAACAAAAATATTTTGGTAGTGCAATACATAAGAATACAAAGCCAAAGAAGAAAAAGAGAAAGTTATAAATTTGTTAGCATATTATACAACTATGCTTATTGAAGAGATCATAGGTAAGCCATAATCTACGTCATTGACACGTTTAAATAAGATGTAATGGACGACGTCTTAAGACAAACGAAAATGAAAGATGAATACAAAGATTACAAGGCTTTTCCTAGTCTCTCTCGAAATGTTTATCGTGTTCTTACAGACCTAAGACTTGCATACTTAAAACAAGCTTCTGCTAAGCAGAAGAAATAATCGCACCGACATAGTAATAAATAATTACCTAGATACCTATTGAAAGAATGTTTACATATAAAAATTCCAAGAAACATTAAGCCGACATTTAACACATCAGTTTCATAAAGACAATACACGGATACAATACTTTTAAACCATGATTCGGAATTCGTTGTGCACATACCATAAGCCGGATCATCTTTTCCTGAACGTTCTATTTTGATGAAGTTTTTCGTAAAGCTTTGCTCCCTTCATCACATAAGGTGAAATAGTATAAATAATATCTAAGTATACTATCAATGAACAATACAATAGTTTTACCAAAGGAGTTCACAACATTCACAAGAATCTTGTTTTATACTATACAGCAATATTTCATAAAAGATACTTCACCAAAATTGCACGTTTCATTCTTCTCACACTTATACATACATATTATTGTTTATTACAAAGGCATCATATGAATAAGCCAGTTAAATTAACAATGTTAAAATAATTTTGTAACATTTTCTGCGTTTCCTTCCTTTTTCTTTCAAATAACTGCCATGTAAATATTTGCAGAAGATATTATTTCCTTTCACTAATAGAGTGCACCGTTTGTAACAATCAAAGGATATCTTGATACACATGCGAAGCATTTGTTATATACATTTGTGAGTGTACAAAATATAAGAGTCGGGGACCAGCGAAGTTAATATAGATTACGAAAATTATCTCTTATGTTTATATATGTGTATCACTCGATGAGACGGAAAGATTTTATTTTTCCCGGGATATTACACGACCTTAACTTATGTCTAAGGCAACAGTGCCATTAAAAATTTAAGTTTATGTACAGAACTCTTCATTATTCATATGAATTTAGTAATCGGTATAGAATGCATGATACGCAACTTCAAGTTTATAATATTCAGTTTATTACAGCTTATTTATGATTGTGTCTGAACAAAAATAACGCTACATCTTCGCCGTTAGAGTACTCTTTTTTAGCTTCTGTTTTTTTTCACCCTAAAATTCACAATATAATGACAAACATCAATTTTATGTAAAATTATGACGTTTTAAGTCATGTACTGTACAAACGTATTCAGCACAATAGCGCATGTAATTATTGAAATAAATCCATGTGAATAATTAAAGACTATAATTGTAATACAAGGTAATGTTGTGTGAGAATAGGCAGGTATCAAGCCGGCTTAATTAATTGTCACAGTCTTCGAGTTGCCTTTTTTCTTCATGGACATGGATTATCGGCGCGCCGCATCTTGTGCTTCTCACTTTTGTGTATCAATTGCTTAAATGAATTCTAATGAATAATTTCATGATGTATGTATGTGTGTTAAGTGTGCCTCTCTATCGTGTGTATATATATTTGTGTCCGTATGTATGTCTGCTGCGGGTGTCTGTATTACACGTGTTGCATCATATTTTAATTTATCAGGGGAGAACATATACTTATGTTTTCTTCCGAGGCTAAAAGAACTGTTTCTTGTTGCACAGATTTAATAGTCATCCAGATCAAAACTATCAACTTCAACATCCTCCAACTGCATACTCTGAAAGTCCACTTTGTACCGCAATATACCTGTAAAATACATATTTGAAAATACTGCTTTAGTGAACGAGATATTATTGTTTCCTTCGATTATTTCTATAATTAATGAAAACAAGAAAAAAATCAAAATATTGTAATAATATATTACAAATGACACTATAGGACGGACAAGTTTTCTGTATAAATGAATAATAATGTAGAATTTATGATTGTTTGTATAAATATAATTTCAAATAGCTTCGGTATAATAATTTATCATGCATGAGATGTCGTTTACAGTGTCTTTCAAAATTCGAAATGCAACTTGTTCATTTTCAAATTTAACAAACACACTTTTTAAGAACAAATTGACCTAAAAGTTTAAATGAGACTCAATGGTCGTACATATTTATGAAAAACACTGTCGTTAGAAACAATGCATACATTTATACAATGCAGTTAAACAAAAAGTAAATAGTTGCTATTGCAACCCAGAATGACACATAGAAATATAAATGTATATTTTAATAATATTGTAAGATTAAATGAATGTTATACATGTAATGAGTGTCATAATTTCAAAGTCATAATCAAAAAAAGTTTGAAAAATTGATTTGCACGACAAGCAATAGGTTCTAATATGGATAAAAAAATTACTACACAGAAAAAATTAATATTCGTATAAGAAAGGAATAAATATGCAATAGTAAGATACTATTTGAGTAAATAAATAATCGTTGATATTTTTCAATATAAAATATATTACATTTTTATTTCAAATGATATTTCTAGATATTAGCATTTTTACTAAGGAAAAAAATGATAGAAAGTTTAGTATTGGAACATAAGTAACTAAATGTTAATAATATCACTAATGATAAATCGGAGAACTCTATGTTAGCAAAATAAAATGATTATTCATATGTACAATGTATAACATTCTAAAGCACAAATAATATATATAATGATTTAAAAAATGCAGTAGAAAGGCTTAGTATAGACTCAAGTTCACTGCTTCTTCTTTTCACCACTAAATTAGTAGAAAGCAATTACTATACCTTTCCCAATATGCAAGCTAATAAAAACAAACCATCAATTAGAACTTATGCTTGACCAAATACACTAACAATGCCTAGCTACTTGTTAGGCAAACACTTATTAGTCGGTTACTGATTATATCCATCACCAAAAACTGTACTATTCAATATTTGTCTTTGTCATATACATGAATGCATAAATTTTACTAATTTACATAAACTTTTAAAAACAGAAAAGTGTAGCCTTTCCTTTGGTGATGAAATTACTATTTGCCTATTGTGTAGCATGCAGCAAGCAATAATTATGCTTGTACTTTTAAATAAGCAGTAATAAAGCATTCACAAATCAAAATAGTCTAGATACGCAACTTGAAGACTTATTTTCTTATTGTATTCGAGAATGTGAGATTATAAATGTTTTTATATGAGACATTAAATTATATAATATAATGTTTGCTAGATTACAAACGTGACATAAGTATATGCACATTAAATAGATACTGTTCGAAAGATTTATTGATACACAAATTATCAGTAATGACATACGAATCAATGCTATGAAGTAGTTCCATTTATAGTATCTTGCAAAAAAAATTTTAGATTATCATAATACATATAAATAACTGTAACAAAAAGCCAAAAAAGATTTGATATTTTGAAATTTTTTACTTAGATCACTTTCATAGTTATTAACACACATATCGTGTATACTTAATATTTACAAGATAATTTATTTGTTAGAAATGTAAAAATATACTAGACATATTAGTAAATAAAATGGCTCAAAGAATATACACATAAATAAGTAGATACTTAATAAATGCCTATTTAAATAACAAACAATAAATTTACATAAAATTTTGAGGAAAATATGAGGAAATAGAAGTAAATATATGTTTAACGTACAATAACAAAATGATGTTCAAGAATTAATGGTAAAACTTTTCAGCATTGAGTGTGTAAATACTAAGAAGCTTTACATGCAAATGACAACAAATTTCCAAGATAAGTACGTCTACGGCAGAATAAAGTAAGAATCAGTGGTTTTTCTATTATGTTGAAAATCAGATATATATATATACGTATTTTTCATACATACGGTCTAAATATGTATTTGGTTCATTTGGCTGAGTATACGAAGAAACATTATATAGAATACTACCAATTTCTATCAAATAATTTCTTCGTTTTCATTACTAAGCATGATCGCAACTATCAGTACAGATTACGATATCACTCTAATACACCAAATGTCCATAATTTTATAAAGCCTTAAAATTACTTATACTAATAATAATTTTCAAAACACAATCCATAGAAATACCATTTTACGTAAATAAATCATTCGACATACGAATGAATAGCTTGTGGTGTAGTCGACTTTGAATTTATACGTGACAAATCGAAAGTGTAAAATGAATAATGTATTTATTAAATTAAACAGAACTATTTTCGTTCTATGCTGAATATGTATTGCACCTACATCTTAACTTTGTTTGTTTTTATAATTCTTATGTATTATGAATGAACCTAATATTATATTATGTAAGATATAAAAATGACATATAGCAGATTATTTGAACTCACCACCTTCAAATACAAAAATATTCCATATCCCATATATATACAAGATTTTCTTAATTTTTTGTACCACCAAGAAAAAAAGACAGCAAAGTTCTCAGGCCTTTTATTCGTGAAAATAAGTATTGTACCTCGGACTTTTCAACTAAACATATCTATATTCACATTCAAACTCATCAGAAGAAACGTATATACTACAGATCTGCACAGAAGTATTGAACTATACTATTAGTGAGAAACTCAACAGAAGAAATTGCAAATTTTTTTGGACAAATTTATCGTATAACACACATATAAAGTATATATTAAGTATATTTATAATATATTGTTGTCATAAATATTAACGATATAACAAAGTTTCGTAATAAGATTATATGAAGACGACATTAAATCTCGGTTAGAAATGATTTCTTCGTGATGAGTATTACTAGTGTTATTGCAGTAAAACATTATGTTGTATTTGCAATTAAAATATAGACACATGATGTTTGATCAACTTACTAATTAGCAACGAATGTACAAACGTGTGATATTTCACAAATTTTCATTACAGAATACATACAGTAATAGTAATATGTACAATTACTTCGCTCTTTCATTATATATACTAATAAGAGAAGTATAAATTCTCCTTGATAAATTTGTCCAGTTCTGAAAGTAATATGTTCTATGATACACGAAATATAAACGAATGCACTCAAGACAGAGAAAGAGCTACCTGGTCAACTTTGAGTATTTCACAGATGAAATTAGTAATCATCGAGGTCAACATCATCAAGAGGCTCATCAGCCTGCAGTGACTGGAAATCAACTTTGTAGCGGAGGATTCCTATGCATCAAGATATACTCCATAATTAATAATAATGTTTCCAACCTTCTCTCAATACCATTTTCAATATTATATGAACTCGTGTAATGTTTGATTAAACCTTTCTTGTAACTTTTTAACACCACACTTCTATTCGGACTACGGTTAGAATATGACACTTAAGAAAGTAGTTCAAGAATAATCCCTAATTCTGAATTACACTTTACGAGATGTTAAAACATTTGTATATACAATTGCTAAGTTGCACACGTTTAGTGAATAGTTAGTTAACGTGGAATCTGCCAGCTTTCTGTTAGTACACACATTGAATAGACGAATACAAATTATTGTTTCACATGTACGTTACTTTCAGTACAGTTAAAGTTAGTAACGTTAGGGAACGAATAAAACTGTAAACTTACCTCCAATGCCGCCAAAACCTCTTACAAATTGAGAACCTTCCTGAGATTTGTCTGTAATAATTTCTAAGGTGGCACCGAAGCTCTTATAATTGTTTGCAAGCCATTCGAGTAGAGGTTGACACTCCACGAGTTCCAATTCTACCCCGCTCTAAATCAGACATAAAATATTCAATATTATTTATTCATTACTATATAATTAATAATATCATTGCATAAAGTACTGGTATCCCAATTGAATTTTTCAACCCACCTCTTTATCAGTGAAATGAGTTTTGTCTTTTTCTTGTTCTGGTGTTAGATGTGAAACTTTTTCTTCTGCATTTGTATGATTCTTTAAAACATATCGTTGGATATCTAAATTTTCCCAACAAATGAGGGTCTCCACACTGCCTAACTCAAGTGCTCTTAATGTATCTTCTACACCGAAGCAATATTTTCCTGTATCTTGTGAAATTTCGTCGAAATAACGACCTATATCATACAAAATATATCATTAACATTTGTAAGAAACTACTACCCATTGCTTATCTTAGCGAGTATATAGTTACCAATTAATTTCTTTTCTTGGATGAATTTTACATTTTGTAAGGATTCAGCAGCTAATTCAATAGCCTGATTAAAACCATTCTCCCCGCCATATGAAACATCTACTAATTTTATAACTTTTCCTTGCAACCTCTAAAAAGTAAAATACATAATTATACCTAATCTATATTACAATTACATACTACAGTAATTGTATAGACTCACTGGATCAAACATATCGGATTGACTAAGTTCTGTTTTAAAATCTGCACTACCCGCTAAAATTAAACCCGCAATATTAGGTTTATCGTTACTAATATAAAGCTGAGTAGCCACTTCTGCAACTTTTCGAACGTAGTTGTGCCGTTTTTCCATACGTAACCGAGCAAAACGGAGCGCGGATTGACCACCTCTGCCTAAAATTAAATTTGATGAATTATTATAATATTTTAATATAATATTAATAAAAGCAGTTTCTATTACTATGTATATACACATATACAGTTAAAAATGTTACTAATTGTTTATATACCATGCTTCTTTGGAAGATCTACAGTAAATTTGTGTAATACTTCGCGAGTATTTCCTTGTAAGGTACCAAACAGTGCTCCATTACCATCCATTACTATAAAACCAAATTTGTTGTCATCGGCAAGCAATGCTGTGAGAGCTTCAGTATGAAACTGGAAAATAGTAAAATTGTGTAAAATTTAGTTTATTACTTCTAACTACAATCAAAATGCTATGTACAATGAAACGATAATAAATAATTTATATAACAGACAGTACCTTATTATCACAGAGGTAAAGAGATGTATTGATAGGTTTAAAGGGTTCAAAATCAATGTTGACTTTCTTTTCTTTTCCTTCTTCTGTTACAATGGTACCACAATATATAACCAAGCCATTCGGAGGCACTGAAATGAATAATAAAAAGTTTATATAACCGAAGAACATAATAAGATTACCACACAACTATACATATATGTATAGTGTACAAAAAAAGATTTATAATTTCTGTTTAGCGACTAGATATTTTCTTAACATAGAATATAGTTACAAATAATTGTAATAATTGGATAAATATAATTACCTTTAGTATATAATTTTAACCTATGTTGGACTGATGTGATTGCACCCAGAACAGATAATCTATTTACACGCGATTTAATATTCGATGCTGTTCCAAACTCATCTGCTAACATTTTGCTTACTCTTGATATTTGGTCTTTTGGTGGGATGATCAATGAAATCATGCTTGTCCCATTCCTGTGAACAAAGACAGTTTTCTGTAATGCTGAATAATTATAGTAAATAATAATATATTATGCAAGGATAAGTAAACAATATCGTGCAGAATGTTTCCAAAGTTCTAGTCCTAGTTCTGCTATTTAATCTATACACACAGATGAAACATACGTACGTGCAAATGAGTGTTAATATGCTTACTGATTAAGTGTATCGGTTGATTTTCTTTATCCCCTTTAATGGTTAGTAACATTAACTATTCAGAGAAATAAAAAACCACTCTGAAGCCCAAGCATTTTCATTATTTGAACGAAGTGAAAAGAGCAACGAAACAGTGGACAAAGTACCTCGCAGAAATTCTTCGAAGATAGTCTAACTAAGAAACCCTGTCTTTATCTTGACGAACATTACGGTAAAAAATGTATTAATTCTAAATAAACGTAAACAAATGAGAGAATTATAGAGAAATTTCTAGAACTGTGGAAATATCCTTTGCATATTATAGGAAAATCTGCTTACAGAAGGTTGTTTTAGCGAATAACATAACAATGAGATAAAAACTATATTTTTTAGATGTGATAGAAAGTACAATAAAAAATACAATTATAAAACAAGTGCAGACGTGTTCGTTGGAGTTGGAAAAATCCATAAATATTTTGTATTTCATGGGATCACGTGAAATTCATTTATACAAGAAAAAGAGAGAAATCCGTTACTTTCCACTTACCACGTAGACTTTAAAATATATGTGTGAATAGAAAATCGAACAGCTGATAACTAGAAGAAGACGCAGCAACGTAAATTTCGACCTACTTACCCTCTAGCCATTTCGAGACTTTTTATAAGTTTCTTGATTTTCCAGATTTCGACATTGCGGTCGGCGGAAGTCTCCTCGTTGGACATTGCTGCGCGTTGTGTCGCGTGGTCGTGGATTACGGGTTCCTAGCAAATTAATCTATCACCACCGACAAAGAACGAGGTCTGGAAAGGTGGTTCGGGTCGTCGCGAGAGTCCGAATTTACAAATTTTTTCCTGAAATGAATGATCAATCCGTTTATCGATGTATCTGCTTCAATCCAGTTTATACCGGATTATGTCAGATAGAACGTGTTCGGAAACGAATTTCCATTCTGTTTTATAGCGAAACGAAACTCTCAGGCTCCTTGCTTTCCACTCACTCTCGTATCAGCGACGTCGGTGTTTGCCGCGATCTCGTAATGTTTTAAATGCAATTATTGTGACACAGCAGGTACCACGCGAATGCGAACCTCGGAATGCACACGTCGGCCATGCACAGCGAAACGTCAGTACTTCGGTGGACGTACTGTACTGTAGCGTAGCTGTAGGGTACAAAATGGGAAGCAAAAAGATTGAAGAGTTGGTGCGCGAGCAGCGCCTCGAGGCCGCCTTTCGTACACGAGCGCAGCCGCGTTTGCATTGGCTATTCCCCAACACTCGTCTCGCACCGCTTTAATGCTTAGTTTGCAATCATTTTCAAATTCCCATACCTATATAATATATGTAATATATATATATATATGTGTTTATATTTATTTATTCGCCGTTTCTCTACATCGATCACAAATTAGTATTATTGTACCGAATAATTAATTCATTAATTTAATACACGCGTCCATGGGTATTATACAACAAAAATTTGGCTAAACGATGCTATATAACTATATATATAACACGAATGACATATAAAATTAATTTATATAGAAATGTGACTTACAAAATAATGTATTCCAATACACGAATTTCTAATATACATAATCGATCCTCCTATAACGAGATTAATTCGTACCGTGTTATATGGAAACCGCGTTATAAGAAACTCAGAATTATTATAGCAGTACAAACCAAATTAAATTAAATTAAATTCGATACAAAACAAATCGTAATTCTTACTCCGCATTATATATATATGTATATGGGAACCAGGAGTTCGGTAAGATAGAATGTTGAACGGTAAGAGAGATTCCAAGGAATTTTAAACGGGACATTGGAGAGAGATTTGTGCGTCTTCGTCGCGCACGGCAGATATCATTACGTCTGAGAGAAGTAAACGTATCAAATGAATTGAAAATTTATAGAGCACCAGTTAGAGTTACAGAGTCAGGCGACTCGTTTGTCGTGGTGTCACGACACGACATAATCATGTTTTGTTTGAAGATGGCGCGACATGAGATGATGATGTGAAAAGCTGTGAAAAGAGTGAAGAATAAGCACCATTTCAAATATGATTAAATTTAAATCTAAATTAATAGGTGTAGAGATATACTTTTGAGATATAAATTGAAGACTTGTATCACAATATTGATTTGTTGATTAAAATTTGAATTTGATCTTACTACATATTTTTAAATCATTGTTATATTCTGCACGGTGTTCAGCCCGGTTCAGTCTAACGTGGCCTAATGCGCAACCCGATTATAAGCAAATATCGAAAACCGACTATGTAGTGATGGGCATTATCGACTAAATTCAACTATCGACTAATTACTATTTAGTTACTACATACTATCGAATATTTAGTCGATAGTTTTTAGTCGACCGAAATTTTGTTTTAGTAGTTACGTCTAGATTGCGGGCTATAGTCTATGCCTATCTGGTATTGGTCAGTATAGGTCTCATCTCATCCACGGTATACTAATTCTAGCTGTACAAAAATAATTTTTCTCATTTATTGAAAAACATATTTAATTGAGAAAATATCTTATTAGACATACTGAACCAAATAATTCTAACAATTATATCTCAATATTTCCATTTTTTACCCATTAGCGACTAGCGCTAATGAAATAAATGGTAGGATAGTAAAGATATAGTAAATCTCATGATTGAATTGATAGCTTCACCCGTGCTCTACCACTGCATAAATCAGTCGATAATTCAGTCGACTGAAATAGTAACCACCACCACAGCAGAATTCATTCGATAGTTTAGTAATCCCCACCACGGCAAAATTCATTCGATAGTTTAGTAACCCCCACCACGGCAAAATTCATTCGATAGTTTAGTAAAACTAGTCGAATGAAAATAGTAACAGCTTGTAGAGGTATCTTCTCTGCAGCTACTATCGAATTAGTCGATAGATTTTAGTCGATAATGCCCATCACTAGACTCTATCCGCGCAATGATACTGATACGCGCCGCACGATGTCCACGCTGCACCGACGCCAAGCCGGACCATTCAGAGCGTCTAACGGGTGTTCCAGCAGCTTTCATATCGCTTTTTCAATTATTTTTAAAGTATTAGTGTAGTTTTTTTGATTTGAAGATTTACTCTGTATATTAAATAGAGTGGCGTGCGAGTGGTGGAGTAGGAGTTGACATACTTGCTGCGCCACCTACTGTCTAGTAACCTGCGCGAAACAGTTATGGACTCTTGTGATTTCTACTGTATGTAGAATTTTTCGTCGAGGATCTCTCTCTCGCTATTTCTTTAATATTATATTTTATGTTCAAATTTTTGTCCCATCGCTATTGGTCGAACATATAGTACAGTAGCGCTATCATAGCTATGTTCACGTAGTCAAGCAACATACTGATTGGTCTGCTTCTATAGTTCTATACTTCATTTATAGTCTGTTCGTAGATACTTCTGGCCAGTGTCGCGAGATGAAGCCAAAACAGTCGTCATGTGGTGATCGTCGATAATGTAAATTTCTATTTTATCAATGTTGTAAATTTTCTATTTAACCGACATCGTTATAAATATTAATTCATTTATTAATTGTTACATTCATGAATAACATGAATAACATTCATGAATAAACCTTCGAAGTGTTAACATCAAATTTGTTGAATTCAATTTATTAATAATATAAATAAATAATTTAAATTCAGATAATTAAAAATTTTAAAAGAAATTCATAAGTAGTAAAGGGAAATTTATATTAAATAATAATTGAAGAATTTAAGTATACTATAGTTCTGATTTATGCTACAGGCTAAATAAAAATGAAACGCATTCTAATCCGTGCTAAAGATGACGTAGGTTCTGTTCCAGGCTAAAAGATGATGCAGATTCTGTTCCAGACTAAAAGATGATACAGGACAAAGTGGGGACACCAACCACTTCCTCTCTGATAATAATATTTAGTTGCAGATATAATACTAAATAAAATGTATTTACAGTAATAAAAAAAAAGACTATGAGACATCTCGTAGCTGGCAGTTTTGGTAGAGACGCTTCGCTTACTAAAGAGATATCTCGTATCTTGGTGAATGGGTTAAAAAAGTCAGGAGTTTCTCTTCTATAAGAATCTTGGGTAGTGATACAAATAAAAAAATCCTATTTTGGCAATTTACCACTTTTCTGACAGAACTGTCTGTCAAAAATGATTAAATAGAAAGTAGTATGGTACTTATTGAAGCGTATTATTATAAATATTGTCGACACATTTGCCAATTATGTTTACCATTTGACAAACTTATATTTATAATATCTTTGGGAAAACTGTTGTATAATTCTATTTTGCTTTTATGATAAAGTGGAATCGTTTTTCAACATTTACGATGGGGTTACAAACTTACAAAAAATATGTTTACTATTTGAAATCGACTGGAATTTGTATCGTTGTGATGGGGTTAGTTTTTGCACACACATATACTTTTTTCAAAGTCTTAGATTCGTTTGTTAACAATTGTATTTTATTTTTCATAGAAGCTGTTGGTTTATGTACCAATTACGACAAGTGTCACAAATTTTACGGTCTACTGTACCTGTTAATGTCTTAAATTTGGAGCAAACACACGCACAATACATTTATATTGACGATCCCCGGTATAAAGGTATTTATTTAACATTTCGATGTTTTACCAATTTATTTGATTTTCAATAGTGTTGTAACCATATATAAAAATTTATTGATCTTATAATTTTAGATGTGTTTATGTTTCGAAAAAATGAAAATTTACAGTCTTCTATACCAGTGCAATCGCCTTCTTTTAGTCATATAGTAATGAAGTGGTGGAAATCATTAACTCGTAGTGTAGCATATAAATTATTACACATGGCTCAACATGGAGACCAAATAGAACGATTGAAGGCCATAAATATGTTAAATTCATTACAATATTTAAAAGGTATTTTTCTATTTATCAAAAAACAAACATAATTATGTAAAATATGGTTTCATATTAGAAATAAAAATTACAGATTGGCATTATCGTCATATTGCGCAAATGTTGGATGCCAGAACAGCAGTATGTTTAGCAAGAATGCAAAACGTTGACTCTAGATTCTTTTTAAAGCCGCCATACTATTATATAGAGCATAAATTATATGTACGTACAATTTTCAATATACAATGAAATTTTATCTACAAAGAAATATTTAACAAACAGAAATTGTTTTTAGGATGTAATAGAGAAAGTACATTATTTGCTTCTTCATTTGAATACACTATCAAACAATACTCATCCATGCCTCATTTACTTTTTAAATAAAAAATTCAGAGATTCACAACGTGTAAGTATCTGTTATACGAAAGTTTGATGGTCATAATGTAATTTATTTTCTGGACACTTTAATTATCTGCAAAGTATGAAACGTACAGGATGGTTTGATATTCGAACACGATTTAACAAGCATAGGATTAGCTGCTTCTCCAGCTATAATATGGGATCAAGATCTATTACAAAACTGTGTTCAAGCATTGTGTCACCACTCGTGTCTCGAACAATATAGTAAAGGTACAACGATCCGAAACGAACTTTACTATGTATAGATATTTTCTTTTATACATAAATTGCTTTTACTTTTAGATATTGTGGAAGCAGGAGGACTTCCAGTATTGATGATGTTGAAAAAAATTTTTAACAACAATATTAACATGTGTATACTGCTTGCGAAGATCATTTCTAACATTTCTCTTCATTCAGAATATTTAGAACAGGTTTTTCAAGCTGGTAAATTAATTTTAATTGCTTTAGTTTGAAAATAGTGGTCACTATTCTAATAAATTTCCATCTTTAGGGTGGATTAGTACGTTAGTAGAATGGTCTCGTAATCCTGACATACGACTGTCCGCGCCTGCAAGTCGCGCATTGGCAAATTTAGATGTAGATGAAACAGAACATATTAAATATCCAAGGCGTATTTATCTTCTTCATCCTTTACATAAAACAAAAACAAATACAAAATTAGATGTTGTTTTTCTCCATGGACTTCTCGGTGGTGTATTTATAACGTGGAGACAAAGAGATGAAGATATATCTACTCATGGGGTTGTAGGTTTGTTAGTATTACAGAATAATTCAAATTTGTTCTTCGTATATTAATTATTGGATTGCTAGTTGCGATGGATAACGCTTACTAATATTGTAATTAGGATACAAAATAATTTGTATACCTATTATAGATCCTTATGTGGCGGATAAAGGAACTGATAACTTATCAATCATGATAGGCGAACAATCACAAGAATTTTTAAGGGATTTAGCATATGATTTGAGAAGGCATGAATGGGAAAAACTAGGACAAGATTTTGAAATAATTTTAGATGATTTTCCTGAAAATACTAATCAGAATGCGTGTGGACCATATTCTTGTAGCTGGTAGAGATTTTCCAATAATAAATTAATTTAGTCTAAGTAAATAATGTATGTTTAAATAGTATATTAAAGATTTTATATTTTAGGGATAATGCGTGTATGAAAAAATGTGAACGCGATAGAAGGCATAGAACGCAATGTTGGCCTAAAGATTGGCTACCTGAAGATGTCCCATATATCAGAGTCATCGGAGTGAATTATGATTCAAATTTGTCAATGTGGACTCCTCTGTGCCCGATAGAAGGCATGAAGTAAGTTCAAATAATAGTGATACTATATTATACGATGTAATACTATACTGATATGCATACATAGTAAATGCAGGGTATGGCTTTCATAAATGATAAGAATCGATTTTACATCGAAAGAATTGATTTTAGAACATATGTTAATAGGACATTTTTTGTTCCACTTGGTCAGTACTACTATATAAGACTTTGAAGTCTTGGATACTTTTTTTTAACAGTATATAGAGAGCTAACGGGAATATTGTGTTGTAAATATATTATTCATAAAATTATTAAAAATTTCTGATTTTATCATACAGGTCCACTTTGAGTGAAAGAAGTGGAGAATATGTTGGAAAACTAGTAACCGCAGGTATTGGAATACGACCAACGATATGGGTCTGTCACTCAATGGGTGGTTTACTAGTAAAAAAAATGCTCGTTGATGGTTGGTTAATTTGAAAATTTTTCAATATTAATTGTTACCGTTCAGTAAATTTTCTTGCTTACGTGGTAATTGATTTATTTTGTATCATTATTTTCTCCATACAGAATGGAAGAATGGCGATAAAAATAATATATGTAAAAATACTCGTGGCATAATATTTTATAGTACACCTCATCGAGGTTCTCGTGTAGCAGTTTTAAAACAAGCAACACAGATGCTGGTGTGGCCATCGGTAGAAGTGCAAGAACTTCGTGAAGGTTTGTATAAAATTTGTATACTGTATTACTCCCAATTTCAATATACATATATACAATATACATATAAAAAAAATTAAATATTGTTCCTCTTAGAATCACCGCATTTGTTGCAATTGCACGAAGAATTTCTGGACATGTTGAAAGAATTTCCTATACAAATCGTCAGTTTTAGTGAAACTAAATCTACACTTGTGACTGCACTAAAAGTTCCATTTCAATTTGTTACTCCTAATTCAGCAGGTATGAATTCAAAGAAAGTAATTCATAGCTAGGCTGCAGATCTTTATGCAAATTTTTATTGTAATATGTTATTTTATAAATTCCAAACGAGAGAAGTTTATTTAATAGATTAAGAGTTTCCTTATGATGAAAATAAAATAGAAATGTCAATAGTATTTGTTGATGTTAATATTTTTTTTAATTTTACAAATTTGCATATAATAACAATACAAAGAAATCTGCAGTCTATTTGTAATGTAATCGCTACATTAATAAATAAAAACGTTTGCGTTTGCTTTTAGACCCTGGCATAGGTGAATTTTATGAAATTGCTCAAGACCATTTATCCATATGTAAACCAGCTAGCAGGTAATAATTTGTTAGCATTTTATTTGTTATACATTATTAGCATTCTCGAGATTCCTAAATGTATGTAAATTTATTTGTAGACATTCCTTCTTGTATCAAAAACTTTTGAGCATTCTGAAACATCATGTAACTCCCAACAAAGAAACGAAAGTTTCACCGATTATGGAGCTATTATCTTTGCCGAGCAAGCTATTTTAATGTAGTAAACTTAAAACAACGTATGTAATGAGCAAATGTATATTCGCGTAGTTAAACTGTCTATTTACATGTAATTCGAAAAGTGAAGGAAGCAGCACAGAAGAAGACCAAAAAGGACACTTGCCTTTTAAAAAAAATAATAGAAATAACACCAATAAAAGTAAACACATTTATATTACAGAAATATCAAGTAATTTAAAAATCTAAAACTCTTCTACGGAGCATTGATCGTTTATTTTTTGACTAGAATAAGGAATAAAATTTTTGTAATAAAATTAATAAAAAGAATGTTTATGATAATAAAAAATAATAAAATACAAGATAATGTTCGTTCAATATTCAATAACGATTTTACAAAGTAATATACGACTTTTAAACTAGTATAAAACAGGTATTTGTTTCAGAATATCAGATAATATATTATTTTTCGTTGTTTGAGTTTATGTGTGTACGCAGCATGGTGAAATTCGATGGCATACTTGAGGCGCTGAATAAATTAAATAAAAATAGATTGATCGAAAGTTTATTTTATTACCGTCAACTAGAAATTCGTGTCATAATCAGGATGATGCGGACTCGATAAATTTGTCGTGCTGTCGTAGCCTTCGTATTTGCTGCTGGTGTGAGATCCGTTATTATAGTAGCCATTCCATTCCGATCGCCAACTATCGTACATGTTGTATTTTTTATTGTCTTGAAATGGTTTTTCGACGAGTACCTTTAAATGAATTAAAATGTATTATATTTTTCTCACAAATAATATGTACATATATTATAGTTTTGTAGTTGTATGATGTCCAACTGATCATCAGTGATAGGTATAATGTATAGGAGAAATTGTCCACTGGCAAAAAACTAATCGATCAAGTATGAGCAATGGGATCTAACAGATTCTTTTACAAATAATCTCAGAAACTGAGATTGAGCGGCGATAACGCGGCGCGCCGTGTCAACTAAACGTATTATCGTATTGCTTTCCTCACTCTGCCCATACTCGGTCAACATCCTACGGATTCGCTCAATTTAGACATAAGACATAAAATAGGACATAAATAATTTAGAAGATATTCGAGAAAAATGATTTTATGAGCATTTAATTAATTATTTTAATGTTTAAGGGTCGTGGGGCACATTTTTCCGTTATCCACCGAACTCAAATTTTGCACAGAATTTTTTTTTTATTAATTGGAACAATTCTGGGGTGTGCCGTTAAAAATTTAACTTAGTTTAAAATTATTATTACCTTATTAGAAGTTGATTCAAAAGATTTGTCGTTCCACGAAACATCAGGATCAGTCCATATTGTGTGCACTGGTTTTGAACAGTCAGTAGATCTCTGGGTTATAGTTTTCGATACTCCTTCATCATAAATCGCAGATACAGATGGTTTTAATTTTGAACCATGACGATTTAAGAGCTGAAAGTGAATTACATGATAAATTAAACTTATTTTTATTAAACGTACATGTAAGTAATTGTGATTATTAAAAATGTCATTTATTATAATTAGGCTGGCAGCCTTTATGTATTTACGATATATGAGAATTTCTAAAATACAAGAGAGTGTACATATGAATCAAAATTAATAATACTTTTATTTTATCTTTTACCTTGAAATCTTTCGATTATAATTTTAATTGCAATTGTAATTATTTGTAATTATAATTGTAATTAATACTATAAGCATCAAGTACTACAATTAACTACTTTGTATTGTCTTATAATTTTGTCTATAAAATTTCAATAATTGTTTTAAGGGGACAATCTCATAGAGATGGGTAAAAAATCGATTTTTTAAAAAATAGTATTGATTTGAAAGTCCAGAGCCTTAAAAACACTTTCTTGAAATTTTATGTTTAAGTTCATTGAAATAACAAAGTCATGATAATTCCAGGAAAACGATGTTCAGGAGTAGCAGTGTCAGTATAAAACTTTAATAACAATAAAAACTCGAAAACTATATGGCCAATTGCTCCGAAATTTTGACAAGTGTAACCACAATTTCGATGTTATTCTCTACTTGTTTAATAATATTTATTATTAAATAGTGAATATATACTTACAACAGAAACACCAAATATAATAATAAAGAGTAGTCCACCAACTCCAATTACAATCACAGCAATAGCCCACTGCGGTATCAATTTGTCATCTTTATCAATATATTGAGGAGTAGTAGCTTTAGGTATCACTAAAAATAATTATTTTCAATAGTAAGTATTGAAGGAATTTCATAACATAAATATTTATACATAAAATAACATACCAACAAAGTCTGTATAACTTGGATCAATTACATATGATCCTAATTTTATCGAATCCTTGACATTTGTATCATTCCATCTGTTTGTGTTGTATGTCCGTAATGAATTATGGAAAATGGTTTTCAACTCTTGTGTATTGATTTTTTCCTCCAAGTTTTTCAATTCGACGAAATAGTCTACCAATATACTTCCCTTGCTGTAATTATTCAATTCAGTATTTAAGGAGTTGTTTCTCTAACAATTTTTCAACTGAAACATACGTAGTATGAAGCATTACCTGAACGAATCAATTTTCACTTTTTTGTACCACTTTGTTAAAACAGAAGATTTGGAAAATACGAAGTTCATCTATAAAAAAAAGTAAATTCATTAGAATTTTCAAAAAATATCAGAAAGATCTTGAGACGAAGTAAATCGTCGACGTGTTATGCGATAGTTTATTAAGAAACATCAAGAAACTCATCAACCACAAGGTAAAATTTGCGATATAAAAGGAAAATAGAAAAAAGCTAATTATTGTATTGTTTGCTATTCTTGAAACTATACAATTTTCGTTTCAACCATTTTTTCTTATATCTAATATTGTACATGTAATATGAGTGACAGTATTGTTAGCCGAATCATTCTGTGTAAGAAGTACTACTTACTTTTACCACGATTATTACTATTTGTATTAGCATTATTTCATTCGACAACGGAATTAATATATTTTATCAGTGACCGTGAAAACTGAATTTTGTGTAAAAATCCACAGTTTAATTATTAATTATTATTAGAGACTCCTGTATAACTAAACGTTACGTTCCTGACGTTCTATTATCCGTATGTTCTGTTACCCGCACAACGTTTCGTAGCGATGTTTACATATCATGTATTTAGTACACTGTCTTAATCAATTCAGTCTGAAGCAGAGAACGGTATCACAATGCCAAGTAAACGAAAACGTGTACGTTTAACTATTGAAGAGAAATACAAAATAATTAATGATCTTGAAAGTGGTGAAAGTGCAACGAAATTAGCAAGAATACATGACGTTGGGAAATCTACAATCACAGATCTGCTTACAATAAAAAATTTATGTGATCTAGCGGCTAAAAAGATATGGGACCCTTAGATGTTGAAAGAAACATCTGTTGTTCATTTCTACTTGGATAAATGAAGATTAATGCAAAAAAAAGTAATTGTTCCATTATCCGAAAATTCCACTATCCGGCCACTTTTGTCTCCCTATTAGTTCGGATACTGGAGTCTCTACTGTACTCTATAAATTGCGATCAAAGATTTACCTCTTGTTCAATCTCATTGGCCAGTTTCTGCCACTCCAGAGTATTTCGGTTAAGTAATTCCGGTACCCAGGTTGCGTTACCAATTATTTTTATCGTGCCAGCGACCTCGCAATCTTGCTCACAAATTCCTGGAGTAGTAGGTCTAGGTGTTGTGGTTGTTGTGGTTGTCGTTGAAGTAGTCGATGTTACTTTGGTTACTGGTATAAGAGATGCATCCAGCGATGATATGGTTGCCGTTCGGGCAGCCTCCAGCAATTTTTCTATCGAGATCGGTGTTGTCGACGGAGTCGGCCAGCCAGTAAATTCTGTGGTAGCTCTAAAAGTTCAATTTTAATCTGAATATCTGGTTTTTATCGGATTATAAAAATCGGTTTTTAATTTTTTTTAAATCTGAAAAAAAATTCGAAAAGACGTCTTTAGGACGTCTGAAATTAGACGTCGTTTGAACGTCTGAAAAAGACGGAGAAGTTAAAGGAATTTTGGGACATCCTGTACGTAGATGCTGTGCTTTGAACTTGTACAAATTGCTGGTTGCAATTCTACGTATATTCTACCAGGGGCAGTTGAATCGTTAACGTTAAAATTATCTACACTCATTACGAGAATAACATCTAATATTCACCTAGTCGGCCATCCTCTTTGTATTTTCGGTGTAACAGAGCCACCGGCTTCGCCACGAGGAGTATGTGGCGTGGTAATTTTGTGGATAGGCTTTCGGCCACCAGGTTTGCTGGGAAACACTATCTTCAAACCACCAGATTTTGCGGTTTTGGCGGACGTGGATTCCGTTGTGGACGGCTCGATAGACTGTTCAGTGTTCGCTTCACTGTCTTTCGGCTGGGCAGTAAGATTCGTATTCTTTTTCCCGTAATCGGGCGGCAGTAGGGACGAAATATTGAAGTTGGATTGCGCGAACAAATCTTGTATCGTTTTCTCCGCTGGTAATTTCTCGGTCGAAACATCCACGGGTCTTTTCGTAGTCGTGGTAGTAGTTGCGTTCATCGCGGCCGAGCTTGTTTCGACCTTCTTCTTGTGATAATCCGGTGGTAACAACGACGCGAGGTCGACTTTCGATTTTGCAAGGATGTCGCCTAAAAGGGAGCTTTCGGTGACGGTGGTGTCCTCCTGCTTCAGTTTATAACCTGGTGGCAAGAAAGCGCTGATATTTTTCACCGCTATGTTCGTCTTTAGCTTTTTCGTGGTCGGAGCAGAGGTAGTAGTTGTGGTAGTTGGCAGTTGAGTCGTCGTTTCCGATGCTATAGTGATCTTCGATGGCCACCTAAATTTAAGCAATCGTATCATCGATTTAAGTAAAAGTTTATGCTTAAAGCTTCTACGTCTCTTGCCCCGCTCCTGTCCCACCGCTTTGTCATACATAAGACATTGTACAGGGTGTATAAAAATTATATGTCACGAATACCATGGAGATATTCTATACCTCTGGATCGGTGAAGATCTATTCAAAAATTGGACCGCAAAATTGACCTTGACCCTTTCTTTTAAGGTTAAACAATTTTTTATCGTATTTATCGCAAGGAACAAAAGTCTCAAGGGATCAATGGACCTCAAGTCAACCGTTCTTTTCAAAAACGACTTTGAAGTTTCGTGAATTAATTTCTTCCATATGTCTGCAGGGTTCCCAAAATGGTATAAACGTGTAGGGAATGATTCTACATGAGAAAATAAATTGAAAATATAGAATAAATTTTGTTCGTTTGACGCCTCGTTTTCGAGAAAATTCACTTTAAAAATCCGTCAAGTTCGCGTGCCTAACGTTTGGAACAAGTAGAATTAGTAAGTCATGAACAGACGCGTCGAACGATTGCCATTCAAGAGCACGCGTGTTCGCTGAATTTTCAAACATTAACTTCTCGAAACCGAGTCGTCAAATGAAAAACATTTATTCTCATATTTTCAACGAACTTTTCACCAACATATTATCAATTTATTTTCTCATGTAGAATCATTCCCTCCACGTGTATACCATTTTGGAACACCCTATAGACATATGGAAGGAATTAGTTTATGAAATGTCAAAGTTGTTTTTTAAGAGAACGGTTGACTCGAGACCCATTGTTCCTGTGAGACTTTTACGATACGATAAAAAATTTTTTAACCTTGAAAGAAAGGGTCAAAGTTAATTTTGCGGTCAATTTTTTTAACAGATCTCCACCGATCTAGAGGTATAGAATCCCTCCACGGTGTTCGTAACATATCATTTTTATACACCCTGTACTGTACCGTGGTGAGATGAGAAGAAGGTCCCTGGCAGGAATGCGGTAATGTATCTAAGTACATAAGAACGCGCAGCCGATTACAGTAATTCATCCATAACTGTCTAAAATGTCTAAACGATAACTGTCTAGTCACCTACCCATTCCATTGAGAGGCATACCCCGTGAGGGGCCTTGAAACTCGGTAGGCCTCGGCCGCCGAGCAATGTAACCCGATACCGGATCGGGTATATTGGTGTGAGACCAAGAGACCACTACTAATAAAATGACAAAATTTCCTTACTTTTCATTATTTTCTTATGAAACTTTCACCAATATATTCGTGGCATTTTTCGAAAATAATTCCGATGATATTTACCCGTGTAATGGACCATGAATGTTTCGGATGCAAGGAAGGACAGCGTATGGGAAAGAAAGAGACATGGATAGTCGCAGTCGCCGGCATAGTTCAAAGGACCGCGTGTCCTCACAAAGTAATGCCAATAAAAAAACTTTTTTATTATTACTTATTTTTTTACGAGACTTTCACTAATATATTTGTGGCAATTTTCTGATTAAAATGATACCAAACACGACAGAATTCGGATTATATACAGATATGTATATGGTCATTTATAATTCAAGTCAGTTCTCTTGACCGGGACAATTCGCGAATCTTACACGGGTAAATATCATCGGAATTATATCATATTTGGTATAATTTTCATTAGAAAAATGCCACGAATATATAGGTGAAAGTTCCATAAAAAAATAATAAAAAATAAAGAAGTTTTGTCATTGGATTGGTAGTGATTCACACCGATACACCCGTTCTACGTTTGGCAATAGTCAAAGAATAGTATCCTTTCACGATAATTGTCTTTGGCTAGACCCGTGGTATAGACAGTTATGGATGAATTTCTGTATATCAGAATGGAAGAGGCAGGTCTCGTTTCGCACGTGTTTTCGTCTCTAGCCGAAATATTTGCTAAAGTGGTCGCATATGTTACGTAGCGTGTGACGTCAAAACGCAAACATGTGGACAACAGGAGTATCAGAGGTGAGGATAGGCGGACGTAGCGATAGACCACCTCTGTACCGTTCGGAAGCTCTTTTCTCATCTTACCACGATAGGCTAAATACTTTGACGCTATGACACAGGAAACTCTTGTCAATTGTACTGGATTGTGAGTTGACGCTACATATAGTGCAATATCTCAAAGAGAAACCTTCTCTCAACACAATCACTGGAAAATGCCCATTAACCCTTTCGTTACGTCAGTGCGCTCCTCTGGTGCAACGCTACTGAACGTGGTACCGCGCCGAAAAGTGTGAATATTATGTACATTTTGTCGGGGGTGTCCCACTTGGACGTCGACCGATTGGACGCGTCCCGATTGGATGGTCCCGATTGGACGCGTTCCTTTTGGACGCCGGGCCGTTTGGACGCGTCCCTTTTGGACTGCGGCATAATAGTTGGTCTGGGTTAGATCAAGGAGCAGGGGTATTCCAAAAATTAAAGGTAATCAATAGTTGGGCTGGGTTAGATCAGGGAAAACATGAATAATTCATTAAGTGTTATTTAAATAGATGGTCAGCCAGGCGTCCAAAAGGAACGCGTCCAATCGGCACGGCGTCCAAAAGGAACGGGTCCAATCGGGACGCGTCCAATCGGTCGGCGTCCAAGTGGGCATCACTCCATCTTGTCTAGCATTGGCCACCACACTAAAAATGAAAGGATTAAACGACTGTGAATCGACTACCAACCTGAACCCAAGCTTTACAGGCGCAGAAGTGGCGGCAGAATTTTTGGCGAGATAATCTCGCGGTAGAAGGCCCTCCAGACTATCCAGCGTGGTTTCGATGCGCGGTTTTGGCGTGACGTTTCCATGGTCGGTCCGCTTGTCATTGTAACGTCTCGGGACAAATTTGCTAATAACCGGACTTTTCGTAGTGGCGGTGAATCTTCGTGTATTATTCTTCTCCCTGACGGCGGGGACGTCCGGTTGCAGAGTGTTTACAGGCGGTCTGAAGCCACCCTCGAGGATGCCGCTGGACAACTCGGACTGCACCCTGTCCAGCTTGTCGTTGATGCTCTCCGTGGATTCCGAGGGTGGCGACGTCTTCTTCTCGCCGTTGGGTACGATGGGCTCGACGCGATCTCTCACGGGGAACGGCAAGAACCGCGCACCGTTGACAATGCTGCGGCTCGTTTGCACGGATGCCAGGACCTTCTCCGTGGTGACGGTCACTCCCGGTCGCTCCGTCATCACCGTCGTCGACGGAGACGGCGGCGCAGCCACCTGCTCCACGGTGGTCGGTGCGGATGTCGTCGGAACGGATATCGTCCCGTTCACCACGCTCTTCGTCGTCACCACCGACACCACCGCCTCGCCGATCAGAATCGAACTGTCCGCCGACAAATTTGCTCCTGCGCTTGGCAGTCCGAGGAACGAGAAGGTTTTGCGGCTACCTTCCATCGACGAACCCTCCTCGGCGTTCGTTAGAGAGACCACTGTCTCCAGGTCTTTTTCCTCGAGAAGGTCCGAGGAAGTATTGTTCGCGCTCGACGAATCAAATGCATTCCTCTCTTCTCCCGTTTCAGTTTCCTCTTCTTCCTCCTCGTCCTCCTCATCATCTCTCTCTTCCTTTTCCTCTTCGTCCTTCTCGGGTGGACTGGGCTTCGGTGTCTTCCTCGTCGTTTCTTCTATCCTCTCTTCTTCCGCTTCTACGTCTTTTTCTCTTTCTTCCTCATCGACGTCCAGATAATCGAGGTTATCGGCGTTCGCTGGAAAATTAATTTTTCTTGTCAATACCTTGGACTTATGGCAATCAATGAATCATTTGTGTTACTGTTTTTTTTAAATTATTTTTCTAATTTTTATGTTCAAACGTCTGCCAAGTTTTGAGATTTAAATATTTGGTCATCTCCGTAGATTTGATGTTTCTTCTCTTAGCCCGCTAAATTGTGTGAATTGGTGAGAAAATGATGTGTACAAAATTTTCAAGCAATCGGTCAACAGGAACAGACAAATAAAATAATATGAAATTAGATTTATATGTCAGTTCCAAGAAACATACAAAGTTTACAGTTTTACCACTAAACCTACCGCGACCGGTCCAATGACCGGTTCTAGGTGTTTTATTTTACAATTATTGAAATTATTGTAAACATGCTGTCACAAGAAATTATGTAATAAATATCGTCGTTGGAGCACATATTACAATAACAACGTATCAAAATCTAAATAAATTAAATCTTGTTATTCTTATATCGTTTAGTGTTAAAATCTTTCAAGGCCAAGAAAATATGAATCACTTCAACCGTGACGTTTGTAGACACGTTTAAATGAAAGTACTATCTTAATTACTTGTAGGTAGACTTGAAAATCTGCTAACTGTAAGTTGGCTTCATAAAACTCACCTACAGCTTCATATCGTGAGTTATTGTTATGATCATGATCGTCGTAGTAGTAATATCTGTCGTTTTGGCCCGTCGATGGGTCTTCAACGTAATCTTCATCTCTGGACGAGTCCTCCGTCTTCGAAGATAAATCAGCGAATGACTGTTCACGGGTCTCCGTATTGCCCAGTGCTTCAGATTGTTTCGATCGTTCGGATTCCGTTTCAAAATCCGATTCAGTCTCATAATCGTCCTCGTAAACCTCTTCTTCCTCTATCTCTTCGCGGCCATTGTTTTCCACGTTCGTCTTCGACGTTTCCATGACGTTGTTTTCGTCCAAGGATCGTGAAAACGTTCCCGTCGGCTTACTGGTTGGCGAGACATTTTTCTCCTGTTGCTCGTACACAGAATTCGTCGGTATTAACCGTGAAAATCTGTCCCAGGATTCAGCTCTTCCTTCAACACAAAAAGAAAATATCTATTAAATATCTTTTAAATGACTTGTTCTATCGATTTTTAAATGATTCGGTTGGTGAGTAGTGATTCGGTTAGAGTAACGGTCGAAATATTTTGCTTTGTTCTTTGCTAATAATTTTTCTAACGAATCTTACTGCTCGCACAGGTTGTCTCGTGGTTCGATAACTTTCACCGTCTCGAATATTTCCTTTATTTGTAATAATATACATAAATCAAAACGAGCAGAATTACGTATAACGGGTGCTGAAAGTTTTGGTGGTGGGGGAGAATTCGAAATCCTTATCCTTCAATAATTTGTATTTAACTAATTTGTATTTAATTTAAATTGTATTATTGCAGTTCGTAATTTCCTAAAAAAGGAGAAAATTTATATCTATTGTATACCTATATACATATATTCTCCAATAGCTCTACATCAACAAAACCAAAGTAGAATTTTATTTTGGTTTAAAGGAAATTAATAATATACATATTTATTAGACTCGGTTCTGAAGCTTCATCACGTGTCTGACACGATATTGTAAGGCAAGGGTTTAAGAGCTTCTGGAATACCGAATACGTACAATATTAGTACACTCAATAATTGTGTTTTTACACGAACTTCTTTTACACGATTTTAATTTAACAGGAATTAGAAAAAAAATTCAATTCTCTTTTAACACGACTTATTTTGATTTAACACGATCGACCCAAATTCTAAGAAGAAAATGTTGCTTCACATTTATTTTTATAACTGCGACATTGGAGACGAGGAATTAATTTTTCGTAAAAGTCAATAAATGGTTAGTTATAGTTTTAAAACCTTTGTTTTATTAACCCCTTAGCCTACAATATCGTCTCAGAGACGTTGTAAGTCGGCCGGAAGTTTTGCCTAATTTTTGTGTTGATGAATTGATAATTTACTTTGTACGATACATGTGTAATCTTTATGAAATAAAATGTTTAAGATCCTAACATAAAAACTCATGGTTTATTGTATTATTTTTGCTGATTTCTTAGGACTGGAACCAATCTTCTATTTTTCCATAGATATTTTTTTACTCGAATCTTTTTTACACGTATTCTTCGGGAACGTATCTATCGTGTAAAAACAGAATTAGGTGTACATGTGTGTATATAATATCACAAGCTGCACAAGGAAACGGTTATGCGGCTTTTATCAACAGTTACGAGACAGCCACCGTGTAGATTGATTGCGAAACAAAGACGAAAATAATCTACCGGTTCGCAGCATTTCCCTTGTTTAAAGGAAACGCAGCGAACCGGCTCGAGTTTGAAAAGTGCAAGTGAACTTTACCAGCCTGGAAATAAACAGGTATCGCACGTATCGGACACATAGATAGCTGTAAAAAGAACGTTCGATCGCAGACGATGGAACGAACGGGTTCTATGTATGTATAGTCTATTCAATTCGATAGACTCTATTCTATGGCATATGGCATGTGGCTATACGGCATATAATGAGATCTCGCACGATTAACGCATCCGAGCACAGTGTGCGCGGTTCGCGCTGCGCCTTAATTTATATGTAAGTATCTACATACATATCCGCGCTCGGATTTCGAAGACCTCGAGGCTTGTCGATTCCATTACGGCCACACCCACGGAACTATTTCAGTTACGAAACTCGGTGTTGATATAATCTTTTTCAGTAATAATATCTTGTCTTTGTACAAATTGGTATCGGCGCAATGGTTCGATCGTGAAAATCCAAAATATAAAAGCCTTTTTGTAAAAATTTTGCAATGTATTTACGTTTCGATCTAAATTCAGATCATCTTCAGAATTTTTATTATAACTTGCGTCTGTAGGAAAGGTGAATTAATAAAAAAAAAAAACATTTTTAAATTTGAATGGTGATTAAATGAGCAAAATATATAAATTTT
>CM052216.1:8348638-8369447 GCA_028454225.1 Lasioglossum leucozonium | reverse complement strand
TAAAGGAAAATGTCGCTTCAAATGACCCAAGGAACCTCCCATTTTCGGCATTAACATGAGTTTTGGGACACCCTGTATTTATCGACGTTTCGGTCTTATTTTAGACGATTTTCAAGAAAAATAACTGCGTCTGTGAAGTAATAATGCTTTCTTTTATTTATTATTGAATTGTGTAATTAGAATTGAATAGTGTATTGAATATGTAATCAGATGTTGATGCGACCTATCTACACAATATATTAAATTAACTGCGCATACATATGTAGAACCAATCAATGAAATAAGTTGCAATAAACATTAGGACCGAAATACACTGCGATACAGTATGTAATTATAAAATTCTACGAAACAGATTGAAATACACTGAAATAAAATTAAATGCATTAAATAGTTTTTACAGATAATGGTGATAATAATTTGGTAAGTGAACATTTTCTTTTGAACCCTTGCATCAAAGATAACATAACCTTACAACGCGTTCAAATCTCTTTTTTGCTACGCGTCGAAGTCTCTTTTTACCATGCGTTGAAATCTTCCTGCACCTCTTCCCTTCCTCCACACCACACTCGCTCATTCTAGCGTTGATGTCTCTCTTTACCACGTATCGCGCTGCCTCACCGCGCGTTAAAATCTCCATAGCAGTACGTACACTCAGTAAAATAAGTCTCCATACACCCTTCGAAAAGATGTAACTTTTTTTAAAAAGTGGGCCACGTGACCTGAGTTTTTTCAAGAATTTAAAGAAGAATTTAAATTTGTAAAGAAAATTTCAACAAAATTGAAATTGTCAGGACTTTGTCAAAAAGTTAGTAAATATTGATTTTACAACTTTTTTTATCTGGGTCTGTAACAAAAATTTGAAAAATATATTTTGCAGATCTGTGTCAATTTTATACATTCTGAAAATGTTATAAAAATCGGACAACGTTGAAATCAGCTAAAAACATTTAAAGATGATCACATAAGGGCGAAATTCCCTGACAAAGCTTCAATCTTGAAATGTTTGTTGCTCACGGCACCGTTAACCGATTTCGATGAAATTTTCACTGTATGTATTATAAATGTATAAATTTTATAAATTTTCATTGCAGACCCAGATAAAAAAATTGTATAATCAATATTTAATAACTTCTTGGCAATTCCTTTTCAGTTTCAATGTTCTTGAAATTTTCTTTACACATCATTTAGTGGCTTAATTCTTCTAAATTCTTGAAAAAAAGCTCAGATCATGTGGTTTACTTTTTAAAAAGTTACATCATTTCAAAGGGTGTACGGAGACTTTTTTGACTGACTGTACATATTGGTATTAGGTATATCGCACCCCGACAAGAATAGCGACGTGACTAAAAAATGCAGTATCCTCGCAATAATGATTTTAAGAAGATTATAAAATTTCCGTCGGAATATGTTGGTTTATGGAAACAGGATCTGAAAGTAAAAACACGTTTGTAAAATCTACTACATATTGCAAGTTGAGTTCTCTAAGGCTTCTCGAAGTCGACTGAACTGCAATGAAGAAAAGAAACCCAGGCCTAATTACCCGACTCTGGAAAAATTGCCAATATGTAAACAATAATAATTTCATAAAAAATGACCACACGATTAAAAAATTTGACTCACTTTAAAGTGGAAAGCCTCCACTTTCAAAATCCACCGTTCATTTTATTCCAAGATCTTTTTTCATGACGTAGCGAGCGAGAAACTGAAAGTGTTACACGTTCAAACGTCTATGAAGACTTTAAAAAATTTTTCTTGTGACTGAAACCAACATAGATTCCAATATTGAAGCTTCCTCTTTACAACGACACCTGAAAAATTGATGTACGATTTTTTTTAGCCGTTTCATCGAGCTTCGAATGAGAGCTGTGCCGTCAACTTTACACTAGTATAAGTTACACCAAGGGGGCTATACACGACCGAACTTGTTCCTCATTTTTGTTGCATAAAACAGTGAAAAAAAATCGTCCATCAATTTTTAAGGTGTCGCTGTAAAGAGGAAGCCTCAATCTTGAAATCTATGTCAGTTTCAGTCACAAGAAAAATTTTTCAAAGTCTTCACAGACGTTTGAATGTGTAACATTTTCAATAAGAAACGCGTCTTTAGTTTCTCGCTCGCTACGTCATGAAAAAAGATCTTGGAATAAAATGAACGATGGATTTTGAAGGTAGAGGCTTTCAGCTTTAAAATGAGTCGAATTTTATGATCGTGTGGTCATTTTTTACGAAATTATTACTGTTTAAATATTGGCAATTTTTCGAGAATCGGGTATTTAGTGTTGAAATACTTCTTGAATCCACTAGGGTTTAGGGAAGGGGAGTAAAAAAGTGGGGTAGGAAAAGGGACAAGGAAAGGGGGAGGAGGGGTAGGTTAAGTTTAGAATAAGACCTTTTGTATATATGTTTCTCTCTCTCTATACTATAGGTTAAGTTAGTCATAAGCTAGTATATAAGGTAAAGTTAAGGGTGAATGTAAGGGCGACGTATGTTAAGAAGAAAGGAATTGTAACCCTAAGGGGAATCAATAAAGGATTATATATACTTCTTGGATCCACAGTATGTTTAAAACACACGGCCTTTCGGGTCTAAGAGGCCCTACGTAAATATAACAGGACCGATGTGACGCAGTAATAATTTTTGCCCTTATATCAATAAAATAGTACACGGACATCTTTCAGAAAAATATTTTTGGAAGTAAATTCGATTAGGAGTTGTCCGATTTTCATGATAAACGGTTCATGTGAAAGTAAATAAATCGTTTAACGTCCGATAAATACAATTTGAAATCGATTATACGGTTAAACGCTAGTTTGTATTTTCAGCGGGGCTCGTCCGATACTTTCACGATCGAGACAGCAGGAAGTATCTGGTTGAATTCTAACGGGTGTACGTGCGCAAAAGGAGCGAGTAGTCACGCGTGCTGAGCTTAGGCAACGAAATTGTAAATAATGGGCCGAGTACAGCCGTTCTCCTTTCGATCGTCCTTCGACTTGATCGCTCGTACTCCCAGCACTTTCGTTCACACGAATCCTTAGCCATAACATATGGTTCTGTTCGGCGAATTACCGATCGTCGCTCTTTCATCGCTCTGCCAGATTCGTCAGATTTTTACACGAAGTAGAAACCCAAGCCAGACTTTCTCTTTCAGATCCCGTATGCATATTTTAATTGCTGTTCGATGACAGCTTGTCAAGTTGTCACGGAACAAAGTGTACGAGCGTATATCTGAAAGATAGCAGCTCTATATTACCGACATCATCGCGGGCTTGCGGTGCCACCTGGCGGCTGTGCTCGTTAGACGACGCGAGGCGACGCGACGGTCATTGCATATGTAACCAACATGGCGGCACCCTTACCCGTCAGAGTCGGTGAAAATCGCTGAACTTCGAATACGCATAACTTTTGAACCGGTGGATTCCTAAAATTAAAACTTGAATATTCGGAATTTTCTTTTAAAAATCTACAGGATTATGTGAACAAAAGTTAAAAGTTTCTGGTTACCTCAGGTGAAGGTTCACCCGAGGCTTTACTGTACAGGGTGTCGCAAGTTTTAAGGTTTAAACTATGACACTAAATAAGAAAAAAATGCTATGTAAACATAGGTCACATAGAGCTTTATTAAAATGTTATAAAAAATTCGGAATTATAGGAATAAATATTATAGGAATAGTAACCGACTTGCTGTTACTACGAGCATTGGATCGAATGGAAAAGAGAAATAGAAATTCACTTTCTTTCTTAATATGTTTTACAGATTGAAAATATAACAGTATTTCGAAATTGTTCTAATGTTTTTGGTTTTAAACACCTACTCATTTTTGCTATAAATGCATAAAATCCACTGGCTAGTTATAAAAGAAGTTATAGAAGTAGTAGTGATTTTATAACAGTAGTAATTGCTTTAACAGTTCAGCAATTAATAAAAATTCACTGACGCTATTTATATTCGTTCTTATTCATTTATGATCTGACGAGACCGTTAAGCTGTGCTGCTACACACGCATAACATTACTCATTCTAAACAGATCCATACGTATGCGAATGTATATCAGGTACAGAAGGTAATTAACAAGATAATAATGCAAGAATGCTTACACTTCTTAAATCTCATCAATTAGAAGTGCACGCTACTGTTGCGCTTACTAAACCACTATCCGTTATCTTCGAGTTACCTTACTAACAACTGGTACGGCCTCGCACGATTTCAAATCAATTAAAATGGCAAACCTTTCACTGTCAGTATCACGTTTACTGTTTACACAGTTGTATCCAAACACTGCGAATGCAACGATCTCGTATTATTTTGAAACGTGAACAAGCAAAGAAAAGAAATATTCAATTAACTCTATGTATGTATGTAATGATATTTGGTCCCCTCAGGGTTCCAAATCCATTCCACCACCTCTCCCTTTACCAATCCTCAACTATCGCCTAATTTCCAATTTCAGCGGGACCTACTTTTTATTAAGGTGGGTAACCACCTATTTTGCCAACAACACGTGAAACGCACCCAGAGGGCCACTTCCCGGCTTTTTACCGAGCGGTCACCCATCCTAGTGCGTCCCCCGCCCTACGCCGCTTTACTTCGGTGATCGAACGAGAACCGGTGTTTTCAGCCAGGCAATGGTCGTTGACAATTAACTCTAACTATAAAATTACAATTAAATTAACTATGAACGTTTTTCCAATTAAATCATCCGGAATTACGCAAACATCACTGATCCTCATGCGCTAAAACAAAAAGGACCAGAACTCTGCTTCCGTTCAGTGTGCCACTCAAATTAATTGCAAACTACGCAATTGATATACGAAAAAATAATTGCAACGAAAGTTCTATGGTTTCAAAAGTAGCATACGATGTAATAATTACTATTTTCTGCTTTACTGTTTTATCGAAATATGTATGAATGAAGGTCATGTTGAGTTTCAATTCTATATTGCGAAGGGTTAATTTTAATCTTCTGGTTGAAGAGAGGATTGAATCTTTAACACTAAACCTACCGAGCACTGAAACGGATTAAAATGTTTCAGTTTATAGAAATGACAAGGCTCTATTTATATAGATTTTGTAGAATTCTTATTTCAATATGTGCTTGGATAAAAAAATTGATCCAATCAATTTCCACGCGAGTAACTTCATCATTTTAATAATTGTAAAATGAAAAATAAAGCGATTAAACTGTTTCAGCTTATCAAAATGACAAGGCTCTATTTATATAGATTTTGTAGAATTCTTACTTCAATATGTGCTTGGATAAAAAAATTGATCCAATCAATTTCCACGTGAGTAACTTCATCATTTTAATAATTGTAAAATGAAAAATAAAGCGATTAAACTGTTTCAGCTTATAAAAATGACAAGGCTCTGTTTATTTAGATTTTGCGCAATTTTTATTTCAATATGTGCTTGGATAAAAAAATTTATGGAATCAATTTCCACGCAAGTAACTTAATAATTGCAATAATTGTCAAATGAAAAATATAAAACCGGTCATTTGACCGGAAGTGGTAGGTTTAGTGTTAACCAGTTAAGCGCGCAAACGCGTCAAAACGTGTACACACATCGGACCAAATCTCTATTGCGGTGTGGTTGACGTGTAAAGTGGCGTTGAAAGATCAATGTCACTGAGTGATTCACGAAAACGGCAGTGTCTATCTGACAATGTTTACCTGACAAGCTACTGCTGATATCTCATTAATAAACTGCAGATTTTTATGCATTTATGAAGAAATTGTACCCGGATGAAATAGAAAATAGTGAGAAATATAAAAAATCTAAGAATATTGTTCTGTTGTTTTCAACATGAAAAGATCATTAAGGGGTGAAATATATTTTTACTTAACTACTGGTTCCCACAAGTGACGCAGAATATTTTTATTTTGCTTAAAGATCCGCAGTTTACTCATTACCTATTAGGTTTAGGACGTACGAAGATCCACACTTTTATACTCAGAATTTGATACTCTATCGATCCATAGTATAAATAATAGGACATTCCGTTTAAAAAAACAGATTTGATATGAAATTTTTTTCTGAAAAAATCAAGTACGTCGTCATATTTTTACATAACTACTGGTTCCCACAATTGACGCAGAATATTTTTATTTTGCTTAAAGATCCGCAGTTTACTCATTAGCTATTAGGTTTAGGACGTACGAAGGTCGACACTTTTATACTCAGAATTTGATACTCTATCGATCCATGGTATAAATAATAGGACATTCCATTTAAAAAAACAAATTTGAAATGAAATTTTTTTCTGAAAAAATCAAGTACGACGTCATATTTTTTTAATACTGGTTCCCACAATTGACGCAGAATATTTTTATTTTGCTTAAAGATCCGCAGTTTACTCATTAGCTATTAGGTTTAGGACGTACGAAGATCGACACTTTTATACTCAGAGTTTGATACTCTATCGATCCATGGTATAAATAATAGGACATTCCGTTTAAAAAAACAGATTTGAAATGTAATTTTTTTCTGAAAAAATCAAGTACGACGTCAGATCATGCTAAGCTTTTGCGCTTAAGGCTCGCATCGTTCAATTTACAGAGATTCGATACACTTTCGTAACGCGCATTGTGGTTAGGAATTATTTTCACTAGTATTGTAGGCCAGAAAATGGCGTGACCGTGCCGTTCCGTTGCGTGCAACGCAAAGCCCGCTCCTTTTACATTCACGTCAGATCAGCAAAGTTACGGTACAATAAGCGCGGAACATGTTATTTCAAAACATCGTCATAACGCCGCAAACGTGATAGGGACAGTGAAAGAGCTAGCTGTTTAACTTCGTATGTTTATGTACGTATGTCTTTTTAGTGTTTTTCGCGATCAAATGTTGTTTTAATTGCTAGTTTTTAGTTTTTATCTTTTTAGTTTTTTCCGCAGCCGAATTTATCACTAAAGTGCCATTGTATGTATAAATTAATAACTAACAAATATTCTTGTTCAACAAAAATACGACATGGAAAGTATCCCTGAAGTATGTTAAAACTGATGGCGGTGCTATAGTTTTGCACCGATTCTAAAGTGTTTCTCGCTTTCATCTCGACATTATACACAGACAACTTCAATATTTTTTATACACGGAGCTCGTTATTTATTATGCTGTCTCATACGATTCACTTGGTTCTCCCGAATTTCGTCGGTTTCATCGATTTTACAACTCCGGATGAGATCAGACTCTAAATTCTGTGATCGGACTCATCCCGAATTGTGTAATTGTAAGCGTGTTATTGTTGAATCATCTGCCTTTCTACGAAAAGAACAGTGTGCATCAGAAATGTATAACACAGAATCGTCAAATGGGATATCCACGCACGCCATGAATAGCATTACGTAATTATACTGTTGTAAGGCGAACGATCGAGCATCTTTCCCTGAATCATTCTTTATCTGAATCATTAACCTTGAGAAAGAAACTCCGGAGAAAGTATGTACAGTGAGTGTAAAAAGTATTCGTACCTTCATCAAAAAGTTCTTCACCCTGCCCTCTTTCTGCCCCCAAGTTGTACCAGTACAGTCTGCCGGCAGAAACTTAGGCTTATTCTGAAGTAGAAGTATTATGTACTGCCGGCAGCACTGCTGTCCAAATCAGGGCAAAATCAGAGCATTTTTCTTACTGGTGTCACGTCCGGTGGTCCATCCAATAATAATAATTGACGATTTTAATGTATCATTTTTATAAGTATTATCAAACTACTGATTGTTAAATCCTCGGACGATGTATTGGGTTGCGAGCGATAGAATAAGAGGAAAGATGAGATACATTTCGCAGCCAAGTTATAGGGTTACCAACTCATGTTATTATTTCAAACAAAACTCCGCTGTAGGTTCGGAGAAGCTCTATCCATCAAGTCGAAGTGCTGCGAAATCTATTTTGTTTTTATTAGTATTAATACTGATTAATCTTCATATAAATTATAAAACCTAAGATTATTATTGTATGAGCCGCTTGTAAAATGAACTCTTCGGTGGAAAGTGTGAGGAATGGTTCCGAGGAATATCGATAATCAAATAAACTGCGATGGATCGGATCGTCGCAGTGGAAGCGTTAACGCAGACACAATTAATAAACACATAGAGGATGAAGAAGGGACCGATGAGCAATGTGTCATACTCTAAATTCCTCGAAACCGACCACCCCATCGCAAGATAGGACCATACACCCGACATCATCTTTTCCGCTAACGAGCGAACCCTCTTAACCAAAAGAACCCTTGCCTAAGATAAGCCCACCCGTTTTTCATAAATCAGAGAAAGACGCCCAGTTTTTCTATTCGTCGAGCCAAGAGAAAGAACCCCCACTTCTTCCCAAAATTTACTAGAAAAGAACAAACGGAAACGAAATAAAGCAGAGTTGTCTCCCAGTAACCTACTTGCTGCATCTTACTGTGAGATCCTAGTAGAGATAAGCGGCTTATAGCATACGTCCTATAACACCGAACCTCTCGACAAAGAGCTAGGAAATCACCTACGAAACCTTCAAAAGTCTATCCTGATTCCTTCAAGAAGAAAACACGTTTTCTTCTCGTTACCTCAATATAAAAGTGCAGGTAATATTTGTTTCACCGTCGCGCACCGTGACAAATGTTTATTGTTGACAAGAGGATTGGCGAGCGCAAGATGATCCAGCCGGGAAGATGGCTGGAAATCGTACAACGCACATCCTGTCTAATTGCTGATAGAGAATTAATAGGAAAAGCGATGGAGCGAATTGAAGACGACAATGGAACAAAGGATCGAACAATTTATAAAAGGAGGCATCCCTTCATTAATAGTCAGTCATTTGTAGTTCGGTCATCAGTTCGGTCTCTCTGTCAGTCATTAGTCGTCAGGTAGTCGTCAGTCATTTGTCGCCAATCAGTCATCGTTCAGTTAATTGTTGTCAAGTGTGTGTGTGTGTGTGGAGAAATTGTGAATTTCAAACAAAAGCATTAAAGTGAAGTTACAAACAACACTACACCACTATCCACCAAATACCCGTACGAAGTCTCCCATCCATCAAACGCCTGGACGGGGTCTCTGGACTTCCAACAAGCCATCAAAGGATATCACCACCACCATCTCCACCGGAAAACCGGAATACAAATAGCGAAACATCTCAACGGTAAAATTAAGACTTTATCTGTAACTCCTAATAACTATACGTGTATCCGAAATCTGAGCAAGAATATTGTAGAAATGAAATTAAAGATTCTATTTATTTCCACGACGTTTTCCTTTCAATTCACAAGATACAAATAATCATCAATAAACAATCACACGTCTTATTTATACAATCGCAGATCTCTTTCTCTCTTTCTCACTCGCACACCTTCTAGAACATTCGTTCATTACCATACGCTAATTTCATATGTATCTGGAATATTCTAGTGTTTCTAAGAAATCAATAATTTAGAAATCAATATCTTTGAGAATATTCCAGATACCATGAACATTCACACGCACATGTTCACCCGTCATTCAACTATTACACACACGCTCGCTATTCGTTCATGCATCCATCCCTGCAATATATTTGTTTAATTCAATAAAAAAACAAAAGTTTAAACTGTCCAAAAGTCCTCAATTGCCCGAACCGTAGCCGGTGTATGCAGGTAGGTTCAAAACCGCGTTCTATCTCCTAATTAAATAATTTATAAAAGAGTCCACTTCGGACGTAACACTGGGGAGCTATAAAAGCACACGTTGCCTTATAAAAATAACAAGATTTAATTTATTTAGATTTTGATCGGTTATTGTACCCTAGTAGCACAAAATATTGTATACACATTTATATAATATTAAAAAGAGATTCAATCTGTTTTTAATATTCAAATATACATACAATATTTATTTTACATTAAGTAAACAAATATATTTTTTTAAATATGCAGGAAATATCTATTTCATGTTACGAGAAAAATATTTTTTTTCTAAATATAAAATGAATCTTTATTTCATATTAGAAACAGAATATTTTTTGCTAATATACAGATAATATTTTTTTCGTATTATGAAAAAAATATTTTTTTCTCGTTATAAAATAAATTTTAATTTAATATTAGAAGAAAATATTAGAATTTTTATTTCTCGGCTTTGTCTAAACAGAATCTGGAGATTAGACTCGCGTCGCTAGAAAATATAAACATTCGACTGCAGTCAAAGTACATATTTGGAAAAGACCCTGGCCCTGTTGCAGCGGAGAATATTCATTCGGTAGCAAACAATCTGTGTTGGGACGCAACGTTAATATACTAATAATATGCTTCATTAAAAAAAAGTAGTTAGATTTTTACCTAAAAGAATTTTTTAATAGAAGTTTATCTCTTCTAATTATATGATTTACATTTCTTGTACATGTATACAATATTTAGATCCAATATTTATTTTATATGAAAAAATGTGGCTTAAAAAATATTTTTGCAATATTTGAAAAAGATATTTATCCAATGTATTTGTGCTACTAGGGTAATATGCGCTCCAATAACAATATTTATTACATAATTTCTAGTGACAGCATCTTTACAATTTCAATAATTATAAAATAAAACATCTGGAACAGGTCATTTTGACCGGTGGCGGTAGGTTTAGTGTTAAAAATGACACGATCCGCGGTATTCATATGGCGATAAGATGGCGGTCCCGGTTTCGAATCGATATCGGGTTGGGAAACTCTGGCGTAAATACCTATTTTGTAGTTGCAATTCTCTCGATAGTCTTCGCAGCTCTTGCACAATGGGCTATGATAAAAGAATGATACGCAAATTGCGTCAATTTTAATCTGTCTTTGTGCCGGCCACAATGTCGAATCAGATGTATCCGTTTTAAGAAATCACGATAGCCATTCGTCTTGTTATTGCCCCCAACAATGGAAGTTCAATTGCGTTATCACGGTACACGTAACTCGTGTATGGAATTGTGGTTCTATTGTATCGCATGGTGCACACCGGCTCGGGAATGCAAACCAGCGTTACTCGATGGTCATACCATCGTTCATCTTATTAACGAAATTCTCTTCCACCTCCCTCTCTCCTCCTCCACCTCTCCCGACGTCGGTTTCCTTTTAGAGGAGCCTTTTCATGTAAACTGCTGAAAATCTACTTTCTACTGACCTTATTTTACACTTTATTAGACCGTGCCGTACAAGACACAGTGTGTACTATGAATATTTATAAATTCACCATCATCTGATTGACACTGATTTCTTGCTTTCGTGCGGTTGATTTAGTCAATCGTTATGGTAAAAAAGCAGTAACCAAGAAGGCAACACGAGTTTCGCAGTCTGTGAAACGTGCGGTTTTGAGGGACGCGTCGGAAATTAGACCCTCCTTGTACAAATTATACAATGTACAAAATAGTAGGTCGCTTTAATTAAAGATATAATCTCAAAAGAGTGGATTGCACGATTTGCGAAGTTAAAACACTAGAAATGTTTGCGAAAGCAGGCGTCGAAGGAACGCCGTATCGATGCGAGATTGAAGTTCGCAGAACAACTCATCGAAAAACGAGTCATCTGGAAAGATGTGTGATTATCATATGACACGATCGGAAAAAGTTGAACGCAAATGGCCCTGATGATTTTCACTACTATCGTCATGATCTGCGAATTTTTAAGCGTCATTTAAAACAAGAAAAAAAATGTTCCTGCGAAAGACAGGAATGACTTCGAGTAATTCAGCTGTCACCATAAAAAAGTGATTTTAACATTAAACCTACCTGAAAGCGATTAAACTGTTTCAGTTTATGAAAATGAGGCTCTGTATATTTAGATTTTGTGGAATTTTTATTTCAATGTGCTTGGATAAAAAAATTTATCCAATTTATTTCCACGTAAGGCAACTTATAAAAATGACAAGACTCTATTTATTTAGATTTTGTGGAATTTTTATTTCAATATGTGCTGGGGTAAAAAAATGTATCCAATCAATTTCCACATAAGTAACTTCATTATTTTAATAATTGTAAAATGAAAAATAAAGCGATTAAACTGTTTCAGCTTATCAAAATGACAAGGCTCTATTTATATAGATTTTGTAGAATTCTTATTTCAATATGTGCTTGGATAAAAAAATTTATCCAATCAATTTCCACGCGAGTAACTTCATTATTTCAATAATTGTAAAATGAAAAATAAAGCGATTAAACTGTTTCAGCTTATAAAAATGACAAGGCTCTGTTTATTTAGATTTTGTGGAATTTTCATTCTAATATGTGCTTGGATAAAAAAATTTATCCAATTTATTTCCACGTAAGGCAACTTATAAAAATGACAAGACTCTATTTATTTAGATTTTGTAGAATTCTTATTTCAATATGTGCTTGGATAAAAAAATTTATCCAATTAATTTCCACGTGAGTAACTTCACTATTTCAATAATGATGTAAAATGAAAAATATAAAACCGGTTATCTGACCGGCAGTGGTAGGTTGAGTGTTAAAACTTTGCGATAGAATTATTATCGTGGTAGACATATTGAGAACCGATGAACTTAAACGAAAAATGCAGAATCTGCTTGACCGGATACTCCAAGCATCAAAAATCGAATTAGCGGACGTTGGGATTAATGTTACGCTTTCGCGGGCTATGTAAGAGAAGGAGTCGTGTCGCTGCGCGTGCGTCGCGTGCTTCCTTACAAGTCCTTTCCGCGGACTTTTGTATTCGAATGGCTGTAAAGCGAGTCCGGAAGCAGTAAGGAGTTCGGAGCCCCGTGTCATAGCTGGGAATGCAGTTTTTTTCTTCGTATCGTCTTTCGAGACAGAAGAGAGCGGGAGTGCGTGGACAACTACATATTTTGCTCCAGCAATGTAAGTATTCCGTCCGTTTCGCGTTCCGTGCGTCTGGTAGCGCTGACGTCACGCAGCCGCGCAATCCTTTCACGGACAGAGCGCGGAGGAGCGTAGAGTGCAGCGACGGCGTCGCCAGACCGGAGAAATCGAGGGGAGTACAGTTACCATCTCTCTGTGTCATTGTCGAATTAGTCACGTGACATTGTTACACATGCACGGCATCCTATATTATACAGTGGATCCAAGAAGCATTTCAACACAAAATACCCGATTCTCGAAAAATTGCCAATATTTAAACAGTAATAATTGCATAAAAAATGACCACACGATCATAAAATTCGACTCATTTAAAAGCTGAAAGCCTCTATTTGCAAAATCCATCGTTCATTTTATTCCAAGATCTTTTTTCATGACGTAGCGAGCGAGAAACTAAAGACGCGTTTCTTATTGAAAATGTTACACATTCAAACGTCTGTGAAGACATTTAAATAAGCTAACATAATTGCACGCCTGCATCGCCCGAACGCCGCGCCGTATTCCGTCAAACGACCGCGCTAGTGGAATAGCACCACTGGCGGCAGCTCATGTCGGGCGAAGATATTTTGCTTTCTGGTTCGGTAAAAACGTCGACGTTCCAAACTCCAAAGGGAGGTTTCTCAAGATAAAAGTCTGCTCCATCGCGTGGTATAGTTCGATTTTCCGCTGGACTCTTATTTTTTTAGATAAATTCAAAAATATCGTCAAAAATTGGTGCAAAAATGGTGTCTCTTCGTCTTTAATGATCGTTTAAACGTGTTTAAACAATCATAATGTATTAATATTGGATATCACTGTATTCGGGAAAGTCTAAGGAATCTTTTGCTATAAAAATCAATTCAATATCTTTTATAATAACATGACAATATTTGTTCAAATTTGAAAAATAGGTCTTTTTTTCAAACTCAAATTTCTCAAAAACTGTGCGTCCAGGAAAAAAAATTAAGGATAGATTCGGAATCAGCGCAAAAAACTCTATAAGAATTGCATAGTGAGAATCGAAAAATTTTTTGGCTGTTGGACAGTGTACTCTACTATTCGTCACGTGACCGGGTCGTGGGCGGAAGCGCGGAGTTGCTCGCCGCCGGAAAATGAGGGGAATAACGTCGTAGAAGGGGAAGGGTAGAGTGGGGGACAAGTCTTAATCTGGCGACACTGCGCAGAGGAGAGAAGCCGAACTGACCCGAACGGCTTCGCGAACTGGCGGGTTCGCGGGAGATTTATGAGATTCCTGGTTGATCTTTTGCCGCCCCGCGTGGCTCCTTTCGACTCTTCGGTGTAAGTACACATTGTTACCGGGTGATTTGTAACCGGCATTGTCGCCGCGCCGGGACGCAGAATTTGTTCAACCGCAACCGTTGGTACTGTTCGTCTTCGGCAACGTAACGCGAGTAAGGGGTCGGTAAAAACCGTGTATAAACACGGTCAGGCAAACGGACAGCACGAACGGTCTGTGCAGAGATGCTAGATACAAAACCAGGGTAACCAAACGGGACGTGACACGCACGAATCCTTCGTCCCGTTTGATTACTCTGGTTTTGTACCTGGCAATGCTGTCCCGAACGTGTATAAACCGACCCTATTGATATAAGGCAAAGATTAACTAATTGTCAACTGTTTATTTTATAGCTAGGCCTCTTAGACCCAAAAAGGCATCGGTAATACAATACCCAAAAAGCCATGTGTTTTAAACACGAGATAATCCAAAGGGGCTGGCAGTCCGACTGGCCAGGGTTTCTTTTGCTTTGAGTTAGTTGACTTCGAGAAGCATAAGAGAGCGGTTCTAGCAATTGGAAATACATATATTGTATGTAACGATATTTGGTCCCCTCAGGGTTTCAAATCCATTCCACCACCTCTCCCTTTACCAATCCTCAACTATCGCCTAATTTCCAATTTCAGCGGGACCTACTTTTTATTAAGGTGGGTTCCGAACCACCTATTTTGCCAACAACACGTGAAACGCACCCAGAGGGTCACTTCCCGGCTTTTTACCGAGCAGTCACGCATCCTAGGTGCGGACCCCGTCCTACGCCGTTTAACTTCGGTGATCGAACGAGAACCGGTATTTTCAGCGAGGCAATGGTCGTTGACGGAAATACATATAGTAAATCGTGTTTTATTTCTTTTATACTTGCTTCCATAAACCTACAGACCCTAAGGCCCAAATACACAAATCCGTTGTTTTAACGTGCGGCGACCGTCCGGTGCCAGAATTGCGGTCTGAAATACGATGGATTCGATTAGACGCTGCACATTTGTTTGAACCGTAATTACGGCATCGCACGTCGATCCTGTGTCGCCGCCATCGCATATACGATCGTTTTTACATTATCACGTATCAGTTGTTGTACACGTCCGTTATTCTGCCGCACGATCGCCGCACGTTGGAAAAACGGATGTGTGTAGCGGGCCTAAATCGGGTAGGCGATGTTCATGTAATCCTGGGGGCCGTCGATGAAGACTCCCAGTTGCCACTATCCATTGGCCACAGACTTTCCGTGACGCTTGATTCGTATTCTCCGTGTCGCCCGCGTCTCTCGCCAGACGATGGGCGTGAAATGTTAATGGGTCGATGAAAATCGAAACGAAAGTCCGGTGGTAAGTTTCCGAGGCTGTTTTAATTCGCTCGGTGTGCTACGGCTCTCCGGCACAAAACGATTGTAGTACGCGTGTACTGTTCGTGTCGGGGAAACCCTGCCGAAACTGGATACATGCGTAAATATACAGCTAAAACCAGAACCTGCTGTCGTCTTGAAACGCGACTTTGCTTATCCTTGGTCTCGAGCTGTCGAAACTGTCACCAAGATGTTAGAATGGACCATTACGCATTATTTTTAGGGCAACGCATGGCGTCCTTCAATACAATAGATATTCTATCGTTCATTTCATATTATGTCGGATCTCTGTACTCGGGCTGTTACTTTCCTTCGATGGTTGAAGATTTCGAAGCTTCGAATTTCGAACCTCCGCGGAGATTTGTAGTAAATTATATTAGAAGATTGAAAAAAAGCGGATCCAATATGGCAGATGTGTTACTTAAAAAATTGTCCGATTTCCTTGAGATCTAGTATTCCCGTATTTCGGGGGTTGCTGATTATGAATCTGATTTCAAAATTTCAAAAACAAAATGGCGGATTCAGATGTGGTGCTTAAAAAATTGTCCGATTTCCTTGAAATCTAGTATTCCCATATTTTCTAAGTGGCTTTCCAGCTATGTGTATGTGTAATTTTTAACAGTGTATGTATATATAATACTACCATACAAAATTCATCGTGACCTCACGTGACCTCCGCTTTGTAATCGTCATTAAAGAAAAAAAAGACTGGAAAGTAGGTGTTTAGGAAGAGACAATTTTCAAAGTTGTAATATATGTATATAATGTCATTTAACGCTATGTAGTTAGTTTTTCTAAAAATATTACTCGTAAAAAAGTATGACGAGGCAAACAACGTCAATTTCGGGAAGAAATGCGATCTATCTTAGACTTGCATTTTTGCTTGTTTTCAAATTGCTCTCGAACAATAATGGGTGACTTTTAGCAATTTATATTTATGCTACAACTTAGTTTGAACATTGAAGAAGCTATTATATAAAAGCTGTGCATAAAAAAGTGATTTTTGGTCGCGATTTCGAACCACTGTGTGGCGTGGGTGCGTTTGCCGAAAGGTACCTTGTTGACAGCCGGCCACGAGAAACCAGCAGAAAAGGACGAGACAAGTTAGGATCGCTCTGTTGGACCAGCTGTAGGTCACTTTGCGCCTCAACATTTTCCTTGCGGCACTGTCCGAAGCCAGCACGCGCGCACTATCGGTGAAACGACACTTCTTGTAAACGACGAGATCTCGAGGCGGTTCGCCCGGGCTGTCAGAACAACACTGTCATCGTTCACCGTCGTCGATTTTCGGCGGGGACTCGGTGTCCCGACTCGATCACTGTGTATTCGCGTCGATGGCTATCGATGAACGATGGACGGGAACATCGTCGCCGCAGAAGAAACAAAACGAAACTAAATGAAAGGAAAGGACGCGAAACGCTTGCGAGGACGGCGACGGCGCGTTTGTCACTGGCCACAGCTAGAAAGCAAAATCCCACTTTCACTTGGCGGTGCGCTCCTCGCGAGGCAGAGCTGGCACGCCGAGGCCATCGAGATCTTTCCCTTCCCCCACCCCCACTCCCCTCTTCCCCTCTCTTTCCTGCATCCAACGTTGCCTCTCGCCACTAGATACATGCTACGTTCGTATGTCTCTCTTTGTGACGCTCAAATTTGAGGGACTTGAAATATTCAGAAAACCTCCAAGGTCCGGGATCGGCGATCATTTTATGTTAGTGCGCCCCACAGTGTTTCGCGTGGGGAAAGGCGGATACCCCTGGACAGTTAAACGAAACACAACAAGATGTATAATCCGTTAATTATAATTTATTTATAATTTATTATCAATTTTAATAACAAATTTTTAATACAAAATTTATTTCATAATGAATTTTTAATACAAAATTTATTCGATAATGAATTTTTAATACAAAATTTATTCGATAATGAATTTTTAATACAAAATTTATTTCATAATAAATTTTTAATATAAAATTTATTTCATAATAAATTTTTAATACAAAATTTATTTCATAATGAATTTTTAATACAAAATTTATTCGATAACAAATTTTTAATACAAAATTTATTTCATAATGAATTTTATATACAAAATTTATTCGATAATGAATTTTTAATACAAAATTTATTTCATAATAAATTTTTAATACAAAATTTATTTCATAATAAATTTTTAATACAAAATTTATTTCATAATGAATTTTTAATACAAAATTTATTCGATAATGAATTTTTAATACAAAATTTATTTCATAATAAATTTTTAATATAAAATTTATTTCATAATAAATTTTTAATACAAAATTTATTTCATAATAAATTTTTAATACAAAATTTATTCGATAATGAATTTTTAATACAAAATTTATTCGATAATGAATTTTTAATACAAAATTTATTTCATAATAAATTTTTAATATAAAATTTATTTCATAATAAATTTTTAATATAAAATTTATTTCATAATAAATTTTTAATATAAAATTTATAATGGATTTATTATTTAAATTATATCGTATATATCTTTATTGACTCCCCTAAGGGTTACAATTTTTTATAATACAACTCCCATCGTTATTCTCTTTCAGTTCCTCTTACTCCTTGTCTTAATTCTAACTTAACCTAACTTACACTACCTTATCCGTCTAACTTAATACTAACTAAAAATTGAAACTTAACCAACTAAAAAGAAACTAAAGCCTAAAGAGAGAGAGAGAAAGAAACCTATTTACAAAAGTCGTCTTACTATCTTAAAACTACTTGGACCCCCTCTTCCGGTCGTTATTCATTCATCATTATTTAAATTGTAGTTAATTTTAATTTGAATAATGAAATTTTCTGAAAAACTTCTTGATTCGTTATACATGAAAACAAAATATCTTTTTTTTACGTTAAGTTTACAAAAGAAAAAAAAACCGAATAATCTACTACAGCCACTGTTTTTGCCTACACAAAAGTAAGCATGTAGTCTTGGACATAATTTTCCGTGCTCCTTTATTTAGTTTTCTGCCTTACAAATATCACGATAATAGCGTAAACATGAAGGATCTGAACATTGTTCAATTGCCTAATTTTTGCATGTATTGCACTGAATTCAATTCTCTTCGAAGATTTCTCCATAAAGGATGCATTTTGTTCCTTAATTGAACAAATTCATTATTTTTTGTTTACCCGTTTTTATCTGCACTTTTTACAAGTTCTTTCTTATATGGAGAAGACATTAAAATCTCGGTGGTCTGACTTGTGTAACTACTAAGCTACTAATCTGGTTTAACAAGTAGATCTCGAATAAACATTAATTAAAATACATATACATATTTTTATAAAGTACTTGTGTTTATTGTTGTCCTTAATTATTTTGTTTCATTCTAACAAAAATTGTTAGCCTTACAACATCCACATATAATTACTATGTATTGTATACATTATACATATTGTATATAGAGAAAATTTAAGGGGTTGTTTTGCATGAGAATATAAGACGAAAGTGCAATTTCGAAACGATTGTTTCTCGGTTATTAACGATTAAAAACCAGCCGAAAGTGCTGCAACCCGACCAACAGAAGTGTACGTTGGGTAGATCTTGGACCAGCTGGGGTCCCACTAACAACCGAGGTAAATATGTACGCATCTATCATTTCATACGTGACTATCACGCGCGATAAATGAATTCTTCATTTTCGTGCTCTATTGTCACGGAGAATCACCGCTTAAATTTTACCCCACCTGTTGTCGAACACCCTGTATATGTACATGCACATACACCCCCGTTCATAAGTCACCAGGCACATATTCATATTTGGATTAGACAAACTTTTGTTATTAAAGGATCTATATGTATTATGAAATAAGAAAGAAACTTGCTAAAGAAATTCTCTAATGTTTTTCCATCATTCAGTAAGTGGTTTCCTATCAATATGTTAGAATAACCCTCTTCATTTCATCAGACTTCTTTCAAGAATCTCTTCGTCTTCTATTTCTTCTTGAAGTAGTAACAAAAATATTTCTAAACTTATTTTTTTTTTACTTCGAACTGATTCTGCCTACGACCACCATAAAAATGCGCTTGAGGAGTCCACGATTTACAAAACATCTTCGAGGAATATTTTAGAGGATAATGCGATACTGATTCCTGGTGTAGACGCAGTCGCTCGCGTCTAGACCCAGTTCTGATGAAATATGACGAATGGAGTATAAGAGGCGCTAGGACACAAACTCTCAATGAACATTTTCTACACCCGCTCGTGTACCAACCGAGCCAAATACTTTTCGTGAATGGATTCTTACCAGAAATGTCTGTAGAATTCAATTCTGAATTCTGTATTGTAGATATTCCTGCTAGATGAAAGATTTTTCACATACATAAATACAAAAATAGTGCGTATAATACCCGCGTCAGCTCATTTTCAAACTTTAATGAGCACTTACAACTAAATATGATATTAAAAAGTACAAACATGCATTTAGCAGAATATCTAGACAGATATATAGACTATCTTTTGACTCAAATCCGAAATTTCTCGCACGTTTAGTTTTCACGTAATACAGTAATTCATCCATAACTGTCTAAAATGTCTAAACGCTAACTGTCTAGTCGCCTACCCATTCCACTGAAGGGCAAAGACAATTACCCCGTGAAGGGCCAAGAAGCTCAGTATGCCTCGGCCGCCGAGCAATGTAACCCGATACCGGATCGGGTATATCGGTGTGAGACCAGGAGACCACTACTAATCCAATGACAAAACTTCTTTATTTTTTATTATTTTTTTATGGAACTTTCACCAATATATTCGTGGCATTTTTCTAATGAAAATGATACCAAATATGAAATATGTATGTAATGATATTTGGTCCCCTCAGAGTTTCAAATTCATTTTACCAACTTCTCCCCCTTTTTACCACTCTTCACACTATCGCCTAAATTCCAATTTCACCAGGACCTACTTTTTATTAAGGTGGGTTCCGAACCACCTATTTTGCCAACAACACGTGAAAAGCACCCAAGAGGGATACCTCCCGGCTTTTTACCAAACGGTCACCCATCCAAGCCGCCTTCCACGCCCCACGCTGTTTTACTTCGGTGATCGTACGAGAACCGGTGTTTTCAGCGAGGCAATGGTCGTTGACACCAAATATAAAATAATTCCGATGATATTTACCCGTGTAATGGACGATGAAATTTTCGGATGCATGGAAGGACAGCGTATGGGAAAGAAAGATACACGGATAGTCGCAGTCGCCGGCATAGTTCAAAGTCCCGCGTGTCCTCACAAAGTAATGCCAATAAAAAAACTTTTTTATTATTACTTATTTTTTCACGAGACTTTCATCAATATATTTGTGGCATTTTTCTGATTAAAATGATACCGAACACGATATAATTCGGA
>CM052216.1:8272729-8348538 GCA_028454225.1 Lasioglossum leucozonium | reverse complement strand
TAAATATACGTATCAATTTCAATATAGCACATATTGACATAAAAACATTTCTAGCCATATAAGACAGTCTAATGAATAATTGAGTATTTCGTTTACTCCTCTTCCTTCTGCAAATATTAATTCTATTACACGATCAATAAAACTATTATCGGCAGAGAAATACAATTATGAAATTGCTAAAATTATATATATAAATCAATTAATATAAAAAGGAAGTTAAGTTAGGAAGTTTGTTGTTATGTCAATACATTCAACGTGATAAAAACTGGTAGCTTCTTTGTCAAGACAGATAACGGTTCTTTATCTTCAGGAAACAGAATAAGATCTGTAAGTACGTATTAGAATTGATGTTACCATCTGGGTGTGTCACCCCTTCTAACTGAATTCTATTCAATTTCATTGAGATTGGCAAAAGTCAAAAAATAGTATCCCTTTACGTTAACTGTCTTTGGTCAGACCTGTGGTATAGACAGTTATGGATACTGTACCTCATTTTTGCCAAAATCATGCAGTTTTATAAAAAACGGTTTTTTTTTTAAACTGCACGTTGTTCTATAATAATAAAAGACTAGCTCTATAATAATCACCTAGTGGATACTGCAAACTATGAAAAAAGTTATAATTTGTAGAAATATATTTTGCGATCTGGATAACAATCGAACACCATATTCCTCTATTAATCATAAACCATTCGCCACGCCGCGCAGGCCATGCGCGCTACAGCTCGACTCATTCTCGTAACTGTTACGATAAGATGAAAAAAAGAATTATTAATAATGAAATAACAATTGTGCATCTGATCACCGACGGAGTTAAGGAAAAATCCAACCAAATTTTATGAAATTTTAACAGAATGTACGAAAATGTGTCCTCTCTTGTTATTAATAAATGTGTTAATGCTCTCGGCGCACGGATTCGATCAATTGCAAATTTGCTATTAATTAATTAACAATTTACGATCGATACAAGGAAATATTTCTCTCTTGTTATGTATAGAAATTTTCCTTTGCCCCAAAAAATGTCCTCAAAATAGCATTTTTTTAAACAATTTGAAACTTTTTTTAAACTCTGCACCATTTAGTACATCTATTACAATTTTGGTACGTTTAACTGTAACAACTTTCAGATACTTCCTCAAGAACAACTTAGTCGTTTAAAAACTTCAAATATCTAAAATGAATTTCAGACTGGCAGTCATTTCAGTTGATCTTTTCTTTACAGACTGTTCAGGCCCGAATTCGCAAGTAATTTATTCGAAATTATGATTGAATTGTTTCTGCCTGTTTCTGTCTGCTTCGCGGGCGTCACAAAAAATTGCAAATATCTATTATCAGGAGTTCATTATTTTATTTTTTATATTTAAAGTTGCGTCATTGGTAACTACATGTTTTAAACAGAAATTCATAAAAATCGTTTACTTTCATACAATAATTATGTGGCAATCCCACCTTTAAACACGCAATCAGTTGCTGCCTATTGCAAAACCATCATACTTATTACTTGAAACTAACTAGTTTTTGTACCAAGTGAAGGATCAGATTTTTAAAAAATAAAATAGCATCTTTGACAAAAATTTGTAAAAAGTTCAACTACTTTATTATCGTTGCGCACCCTTCATTTGGCATTGTTACTAAGCTTGTAGGAATTGCATCGTGTCAATCCCGATTTTAATGGTAACGATAATGATATATGTATAATACAACAGATTCGCGTCCGGTATTTTATTCCAAGACAAGACAACGATGCGAACTTCAGATCTTTGAGAACTAATTGTAATAACAATTAACAATTGTAAACATTTCGAAACATCATAAAATGTATATGAACTTTTGAATAATTAGAAAATGTTTTTCTATAAAAAATTTCCAACACACGACTAAACAAACTAAAGGTTACTATTACGCCAACATCTGCAAAATTGCATTTTGACTATTTATTCGAGTAAACTAATTTGTGTAGGATGTGTAGAACGCACTGAATTTTCATTGAAAATAAAATTAATTTATAATGTCCAATATAAACAATGTTTATTACATTCTGTATATTAAATATTTCGTAACATCGTAGAACTACAAGTTTATGATAATCAAAATTCTATTCTTCGTGGAAAATAGTAATATTACTATTGAATAAACAATTAAATATCGCGTATACAAAATTACTCTACATGTATTCTTCATCGATTATACGAAACTGAATTCTGCAATAAAATATTACAAAACATTAAAGATAAAATGTACATGGTTACTGAGGACTTCGTGTGAATATTATTCGTTCGTATTTGGAATAATTATTTATTGCATAAAATAGACCTTTCTATGTGGTTTATGCATAGTATATTAACCCTTTGCACTCGATTGTCCCCTCTGAGGGGAAATCGTAAGTAACGTCCAGTATAGCTCCAAGTACAAATGGTTAAATACCTCGTGTCGTAAAAATGCTACACAAATACATAATTTGTATACTAATTTGGTCGTATGTATGTATTTTTTGAAAGAGAATATTTTGTAGGATACTTACGTTTTACTGTCCAACAGAGCTGTGCGAGGGAAACATTTTGAAAATCGAAAGCATAATTTCCGAACTGTGTTCCGCAAATATATCGTGCATGATTGTCGTCTGTTATGCTTTTTTCTAGGTACAAGAATTACAGTTTCGAAATATTACATTTAACGTAGCTTTATAGAAATTCATTGCGTTTGTTTTTAAACTAGTCGAGAGCATGAACTCGTCACAATTGTTATGTAATTTTCGTACAAAATATTCATAATAAAGTGTACTTATGTAACAAACCTGGATAAAATATGTATAAAATACGTACTTCATGATTTTACTCTACATAGTACTCCTAATAATTCTGTTCTAATTGGTATTATACATAACGTAATTCAACAAATAATGATATGCTTACACTATGGCATCTTTACAGTATGACACTCGCTTTATTAGCTGTGTGGAATTGGCGTTAGTTTTATTGAATCCTATAATTACAGGTGATAATCATCTCGTGTGTAAAGTACTTCAATTCAACTACAGCTAGAAATTCAATCACTGATTTGTTATTTGGACACCATATGTATACCATGCCTTGATGCGAGCCCGTTAACTGGAACAAAAATAAATTCCCCGAATTCAAACATCTGTCGACACGTTTACCCTGCTTTATAAAGACGATAATTAATTACTTTGTAGTTGGTCTCCTTGATGGCTCTGAGGCTGTAGGTGGCGGAGGCGGACCCCTACGCGCCAATTCTTCTAAATAACCCATTAACAAACGAGTTCGTTCAGCGGCAGCTGCTTCCAATACAAGAAATCTTCGATCCTTCCTTAAAATTTCCTCAATTTCTGCTAAATGTGTATTGTTTTCTTGTACTTTTTTATATGTTTTATCAGTAATCAGTTTGGTTTCCTGAAATTAATCGTTTTATAAAAGTTTCATTAAATGCTAAATCACAGGCTTGGGTATTATCGAAATAAACTATTTTAAAAACAATCGGCAGGATAATATATTATTTTATCTGACTACATATTATTTAAAATCATCATATATTAAGTTATTTTTTATTGGTTCTTACTGATTTTATCTTTTTCATGCGATCAAGTATATATTAAAATAATTATTCAAATACTTTCCAAAATTCTATCATGTCAATATGGTCGATTGCGTCAGAAATGACAGAATTACAGAATACAATACACAATACTTTTTATGGGTGCCAATGTGGTATTTGACGTGTTAATTTGATAATTTGACAGTGAAAAATTATATATTTTAAAATACCTGAAGGAGTTCTCTAAAATCAGCTTTTGCTGCGACAAGTTTATCCTTAATATATTCTTTGAATTCTTTCTCGCATTTCTGTAAGCATTATGGTAAATATATTAGAATTATAATAAAAAATAGCGAGTCTCAATGTAACAATACATTAGTAGTTAATAGATAATGAATCCTTATGCGTATGTAGGAGCTAAAAATGTATAAAATACAAGCTAATTACACTGGTAATTAAAAAAAATTAATATTGTATTTGTTTTATTTTTACCAGAAGAAATATTCTAGTTAATAGTATCTCAGTATACTTTTTCTTCAATTCCAATTTTCACAATATGGGCTATGAAAACTTAAATTTGCATAAAGATTCACAATCTAGTAATTAGATTACATACCCGATCACTAGACGAAAATTTAAGATATCTAGGATCATCTTTTAACAATTTTTTGATATCTCTCCATGATGCAGTGAGTTCAGTCGAAGCACCTACTTCGTCAAGAAGTTCTCGGAATTTATCACGCTTCTTGCGGCTAAGTTGTTCTATGTGTTCATTAAATAACCTTTCCTTTTCCTCGCGATCTAAGTTCTCTGCTGATTCCCATCTGTGATCTTTCCTCAACTGTCGCTTCGCTTCTCGCCATGCTAGATCACCGTTTCTTACCTGTATAAACACGCACACACATGTTATAATAATTGACTTTAAAAAAACTCAATTTCTAAAGAGAATTTTACGACATTAATCTTAAATATGTAAATAGTAAATATAAGAAATCCATGAAAGCATTTTCAACAGTTTCTTCACTTCAAGAAGTGTTCTTGGCAGAGAAATAATTTAGACATTTGATAAGATGGTAAGGTCAGAAGAGTATGGTGGATGAAACAAATATTCATTTGCTCAATGGTTAAACAGATACGAATTGTCGTGACGTACGTCAAAACCAAAAACTAAATAGCTTAAAATATAAAATTTTAACTCAATCACCATATTCCCTTGACCATGCACACCTTGTGCTAGCAACTTCAACGATTGGATTAAATTATAATTATACAAATGGTATACATACTAAGTCTGCAAGAAGAGCACTGAAATGTTGCACCGCTTCTGTGTGTCTATGGTGCTGCCTCTCTTTATCCCTGTCACGAAGATGCGTGGCAAGAGTTCTTTGAACTTCCCTCTCTCTTTCACGAAGACTTGCTTCTGCTCTTCTTTCACGTTCTCGTTTCAGTTTTTCACGATCCTCTTCCGAGTCAGATTGATCTTCTACATCCTCTTTCTACATGAAGAAATGTTACATGTACTACATTGTAAAACTAGTATCAATAAGTTTTCAACTGATAACTCAATACTGCATCAAGTGGAATATTGTCATCTGTTACGAGTGACGCAAAAAGCCGTTAAATGAATTTCATGTGTAAGAAATGACATGGGTACATATTTCAATTTAGTTTCGAATATATGTAATAACATCCTAAAAGTTTAAAAACACAGTATATAGTGTGTCCAAAGAAATTTGTAAACATTGCCTTATTTTCAAAATAAAAGCCATTCTACAGAAAGGCAATGAAAACTTGTAGATCTTTACTACTAGAAATTATAATACAATTATCTATAGTTTCTTAAACCTTAACATATTTTCAAGAAATACTTACATCATTTTCTTTCTTTGTTGGTTTCTCATCATTATCTTCGATTTCACCGCTTTCTTTTTCTACTATTGTCTCCTTTTTGTCTTTACCATTCTCTTCCGCTGGCACTTCGCTTCTTCGTTGTTTTTTATCCTTCGAACTATCCTTGTCAGTCCGATCCTTGGAGGATTTTTCCTTGTATTTATCAACATCCTTCCTGTCTCTGTCTTTTTTTTCTGACTTGTGATGGTCTTTGTCCCTATGCCGGTGGTCTTTGTCTTTCTCCTTCTCCTTTTTCCTCTCCTCTTTTAGCATGCGTATGTAATCCCTAAACCAATCCTCCCGTGTGCTTGCTGACTCTACCACTCTGTACCTCCAATCAGATTCCAATTTTTTCTTACAATCACTCCAATGCGAATGTCTGTCGATGTCTTTGTGTTCACGTAGCATCGCTATGAATTCCTTTTTCACCTGAAACGCATTTATCATAAGAGTTTTCATTATTGAAGAACAATCAGCTTTTGCTTATACTCTAATGTATACAATTCTGTCTTAAAATTGAAGCTGTATCTTATTCATTCTTTTTTTTTATCTTTTTAATTGTTTCAGTTTTAATATCATGCACGCTTAATATTTTATCAACCAATGACTTATACACGTTCAGCCACATTACAATCACTTTGACAATATATTGTTATCGTAATTATTATTAATTAGAAAGAAGTTAATGACTTGTAATGTGGATCAAACTATTTCAACTTGCAAACCTTTTTAATGGTTTTGAAACTACATTTTCGTTAGGGGTAGAAGAAATAGTCATTCATGTCATTCGTTCGTGTCAGAAGGTATCGCAACGTTAAGGGCTCTACTTGTTGGAATTTTTAATGAAATAAGCTGGTCAGATTCGCTGAAAAAAATTATACTCATTATAGCTGCAAGAATAATTATTTTCAACCGGATCATCATTAAACATTCTGCATGGTGAAATTTAAAAAACAACAAAACAAACAATGAAACCAACGTCACCACAAATGACGAATGAACGGTCTGCTTTTGTTTAATGATGAAACGGAAGCATAAAATAAATAGATTTATATCTGCTGCCCTTGCTGAAATAAAAACAATCGTTAGTATTATTGTCACGAGATTTTTAAAATATTAAAAGCTTTCAGCCGTTCAAATTACGAAACGAGGCACTACTTTCCCAAACCATTTTTTTACCACAGTACCTTTCCAATGCATATATGTAAATCTATATGTATATAGTCATTATTACCGTAGATAGTGCGTAACATGATATGGTAAATAAAACTCTTAACAAATAAAACAGAAAATCTTAAAATTAAACTTGACTAGTATCTTTGGAGTGTCCAATCAATAAAATTGCTTCAGTGAATTATTAGACTACATTATGTTGTAACTAAAAATCTTATACCATAGTTATAAATGATTTTTATGTATTTAACTGTTTTTTTCATGGTTTTAAGTTTCTGGCTCCTTTATTCTACATTACTGTGAATTAGAAACTAATATCATTGTATTAAAAATTCCCATTACGTAATTTATGAACGACCTATAATTTTAATATAATTAAAATAACATGTTAATGTACTTGACTAATCTTAGTACATGTTCAATTTGTATCGAAAATACGATTACAGCTCATAGATKCTGGCACATTTTGGTCTTGAATTTACCCTTACAGTTATTACTCGGATCCTGACCCTACATATGTATATTTTAGAAGTAGTCAAAAATTTTGTGCCACAACTTCAAGTAACTTCTATCTCAGTACAGTTGTTTTCAAAGTCCACTTCTATTTTTCTTAAGACAAAAGCAGTCAAGGTTCTCTGAAGGATACAAACCAAATTTCATCTTTTAGAGATTTTTCATAAAAGCACACTCWTTCTATTACATCTGTGTACTCATATTTGATGTTTTGCTAGACTTCTTTACAAACAAATTGCATTGTACCTCTTGCAAAGTAAAAATATTTGTAATTTTTACAACGATACAAAAAAAAAAAATAAAGAAAAAATATTTACTATTATACCAATTGAAATGCACTCAATCAATTTTAAATATACGTATCAATTTCAATATAGCACATATTGACATAAAAACAATTCTAGCCATATAAGACAGTCTAATGAATAATTGAGTATTTCGTTTACTTCTCTTCCTTCTGCAAATATTAATTCTATTACACGATCAATAAAACTATTATCGGCAGAGAAATACAATTATGAAATTGCTAAAAATATATATATAAATCAATTAATATAAAAAGGAAGTTAATTTGTTGTTATGTCAATACATTCAACGTGATAAAAACTGGTAGCTTCTTTGTCAAGACAGATAACGGTTCTTTATCTCCAGGAAACAGAATAAGATCTGTAAGTACGTATTAGAATTGATGCTACCATCTGGGTGTGTCACCCCTTCTAACTGAATTCTATTCAATTTCATTGAGATTGGTTTTGAACTTTGGGGAAAAGTTAATCTTTTGAAGTAACGAGGATTACGAGTAATATACAAATACCGAGTTCGTTCATTCTCATGACTCTGCTTTGGAGTAAAGAATGCGGCGCGCGAGGGTGTGCCAACTGTGCCACGCAGTGTAGGTGGGGATGGTAGATGACATCATCCATGCCACCAACCAGCTTCAGAACCAAGCCACTCCACATACGGAACCTGTCCTGCCTGCCTCCTGACTGAAGTGGAGAGTTTAGAACACATAAGTACATAAGGAACCGTCACATACTAAGATTTTATTCTCTACATCTCCCATCTTACAGCTACAAAACTTTTGTCTATCGAGAAAATCTACTGGAGTAGAGAATTATTAGAGAAACTTCTCCTGGTATGTGTTCTTCAGCCATTAATTTTAGGAATTCATATTAGATAATCTTACAAGTGGAACAAAATAGTAACATACCTATAGAACCTGAAAGAATTATTAATTATCGCTGAAAATGTAAATTCATTAAGTATTATCCTCTCCTATCTCAGATCAGAACATTTTTTGAGTACTTCTTTGTTCGTGTCTCTTATGTTAACGCACATCGTGAAATCTCACTCAACAATAGCATATAATCTCGTTGTTCTTTAATGAACAATAATGAAATGTAAATTTTGTTGTTTACATACAAGTGTTCGCTAAACAAAGAACATGTTCAGCTTTCATTTAAACCGTGCGAATGTATATATAGTATATGCTATGTCTAGATTTTATTTGTAATATCTTTAATAATGTACTATACGATTTCTTCGAACAAAATGGAGGATGTATGAATGAGAACCTTAATGAAGTCTGTTATGGAAGAGGGAAAGGTTTGATGGTATTGTATCCAAAAAGAACTTCTGTTTCATAATACTTCGATACCTTTAGAGAATTGAGGTACCCAACAGTAATAAGACAATGACAAAATGAAATTAACATGAAAAATATAAGACAACTTCTATCATATGTGAAAGACTAGATATATTCTTAAACCGTTGTAATCGAGTTTCTAGAAATATCATTCTAAAACTACTGAACAGTTTCAAAATTGTTAACAATTTAGATGAAAAAGGTACCACAATTCTCAAATATCTTTAAAAACTTGATATGCTTTTTGTCACGCGAATAAGATAATGTAATTTTAGAATTTCTTCTTACTTATGGTATTGAATGTCTAAATTATTCATAAAATTTTTTGTTTTATATATTGTAGCTTGAATCCTGAAAAGTAATGTTTGCATTGCAAATAAATCACGCGTATCAATAAAATATAAATACCTGTTCTCGTTTTGCTGTTTTTTCCTCTTTTTCCTTTTTTCGCACTTCCAGAAGATATTCGTTGAAAAGGCTCTCTCGTTCACGCATCTTTTCTACATTCTTAAACCGTTCATCACGCCCATGTTTCTGAGCAAAATCACTAAACGATGATCTAAGTAAAAAAGATCAGTTATTTCTCAAAGCAATTAACAAATGGCAAATATTTTCAAAAATCTTCAAGAACATTTACAAAGTCATTACATACTTCCCGTGGAGACCAGCTTCTTCTAATAATTTCTGGAACTGTTCCTTCCGTTCCTTCATTTTGTTTCTCTTTTCCCGCCTCTCTTCTTCTGCCCTCTCCTTTACATATTTCTCGAACACTTGTTTCCTCTCCTTCGACGTCAAAAGCAGGTACCGCGGGTCGAACACTATTTTATGAAGTTCTTTTTCCCATGTACTGAACGCGGATACCTACAAGCACCATAGAAAGAAATACATAAATATAGTGCCACATTAATTATCTAACAGCATTAAAAGTTGTGATATTTTACATCTTTCTCTGCAAGCATATCTCTGAACGATTTAATGCGTGTTTCCAGGGGAACGATTGCTCTTTCTCTAGCAGCTCGAACTTCTGCTTCTATTGCGGCCTCTTTGCCGATATCAATAGTCTTTTTATTTTCCTTTTCTTCTTCTTCTTTTGGTGTTACAGCTAACACAAAATCATTAATTAATTTTGTTTTTTAATCTAATGTATTGTATATCAAATCATATTTACACGTAAATGTAAATACACGGCGTATATGTAAAAATTACTTTTAGTTTCTTCTTGTTTCGTTTTTTTTGCTGGAGTTGGTTGATCGTCGTCGCTACTTTCACTTGTATCTGACTGACGTGCAGTTTTAGTTGGTACAATTGCATCTGGCGGAGTGGACACCATTTTGTCAACATCTTGACGACCAATAAGATCGTCTGGTCTTTCCCATACTGATATGCGTGAAGAAGGATTGTAAAAAAATACACGTCCATCGCCTGTCCAAACAACACACCTGAAAAGAGAAGGTTGAAACTTACGTTTTAACAAAATATTACAGCTGTACTAAAGTAATGTTCAAAAATATACCAAGGAGTTCCAGGCACCGGTGTGCTAGAAATTGGTCTAGACTTATCTTGAGGTTTAGCAACCTCTTTAGGCGCAGATTCCTCTTTTTTGGGTTTGTTAATATCGGCTTCTTTTACACTATCTTTGGCTTCATGATTACTTTCTTGCTGCTTTTCTTGTTTAGCAGGTTCGGTAGCAATGTTATTATTAGTTACCGTCGAACTAGGGACAACAGTATTTGTAGAATTTACAGCTGCTTCTTCTGCCTTTTGCCGTAACGCTAATTTTGCACCTGAAAGCATATTTAATTATATTTATTGCTGTATTTTTCTTTCCTTATTAGAAATTTTTATTATGAATAGCATACTTTCAAGATCTTTTAGAGGCTGCGGTTTTTCCCATACAGATTCACCAGCTTTACTATTGTAATAATACAACCTTCCATCTGGAGCACGATGCTCCGTCCATACCATGGCAGTTGCTACTAGTTCCTGATCAAGCTGTGCCAGTATAGCAGGATCTTCTGCTGGTGCCTGTGGAGCCATTACACCATGTGGCATTTGCGGCATGCCTAAAATATATTGTTCTTTTAAATAAAATACTTGGTAATTATAGAAGTACCAGGGCTTGAAAATAAGTGTTTAAAACTGTTATATAAAGGCTCTGAAAGCACTTATGAAGTATTTTTATTTCGAATAACTGTTACGAATATCTGTTTCGATTACAGTTCCTATATCGATTTTAAACAGTTATTTTTTCGGCTCTTACAATTATAGAATCGATTCTTACATCAAATTTTGCGTTCCGTAATTCATATGTCCAATTATTATAACTGTATCTTAATGTATACGTAGATATACTTTATAAAATAGTTATAGCAAAGTTTTAGAAAAATAATTAAAGAAACATTTATACAGGGTGTAAGAAAACGTAATGACCATCCATTCTTGGGGTGAATCTACCTCTAAATCGGTGGGCATTCGTAAAAGAAACTTCCCGCAAAATTGTTCATAACAAAGAAAAGTTGTACACCTTGTATGAATGTTTCTCCTTCTTTTATAACTATTTTATAAAACATATGTATGTATATAGTAAAATGCAGTTATAATAATTAGAAATATTCAATACAGAAAATATGATGCGAGAATTGATTCTATGACCGTAAGAACCGGTATATAAAACCGAAAAGATAACTGTTCATCAGTAATTCAAAATAAAAGTTTTTCATAACTGTTTTATGAACCGAAACTAATATTATAATATTTTTCAAGCCCTAAGAAGTACCTTTCATATAAAATAAGCACAGTTTATATCACCCCAATTTGTTTGTGGTGGACCATAGCCTCCAAAAGGTTGAAAACCTGGTGGTGGCATACCGAAAGGTGCTGCACCAAATTGTGTTGCAATTGGACCACCAAATTGATTTGGCATCCTATGTTGCATAGGTATCATATTAGGAGGTGGTTGCATCATATTTGTGTTCACTGCTGGTGTATTCATAGTTGGAGTACTAGTAACAGTTGCAGGTGCTGCACCTGAATGTTTGCAAAAATGAGAAATTTTTCTTTAATGATTTTTAAAATTAATAATTCTCATGTTTTTACACGAAAATAGTAATAATACCATTTGTTTGAGTTGTGTCAGAGGGTTGTGTGTTAACATCTGGAGTCTCACCAAGCGTAGGAGGTGGACCTGTCCCAGGAGGAGCAGTACTAAGTTGATTCATGGCATCTGTATTATTTGTAGATGGTTCACTATTTTGAGAAATTCTATTCTCACTAATTTGACTTGGTGTAGTAGCTGTTGATGTAGGGGTGCTAGAAGGGGCATTCTGTTTAGACGCTCCATGTACCAACTGTTCTAACTGTAAAAGAATTATTACATATATAAAAATATCAAATTATGCAAAAAATGTTGAAAATTAATTTCACAAACCTGATCTTGTACCATGACCTTAACATTTGGTCCTTCTGGTTTTGTCCATGTAGTTTCTCTCGTACGGATATTGTAGTAATAAGACTTTCCATCCGGTGTTTTTGTTTCTACCCATACTTCGCCATTGAGATCTAATCCTGGAATGTTTGCTTGTTGTTGTGCCTGTTGCTGCGGGGGCTGCTGCTGACCTGGAATCTATATCAACAATCCCTGTTTTACGTTTTAGATGCAAGGCCTATTAATTTTCTGTAAATCGAAATTTACGTTATTCATATTTGGAGGTCCCATTCCAGGAGGTGGTCCATATGGGCCTGGACCTGTCCCAATTGGGCCATTCATCATGTGTGGCGGTGGCTAATAGCATATAAAGTTAAATAACCCTTAATTAACTAATTGGAAAAATTAAATAACAGAAGCAATAACTACCATTCCTGGAGGCCCCATTAAATTTGGCGGTCCCATTAGATTTGGTGGTCCCATAGGTCCCCAACTAGGATCAAATGGTGGGGGTCCCCTAAAGCGTGGCCCTGTTGGCCCTGGTGGACAGTTTGGCCTAGGCGGTCCCTCAAATGGAAAACCATTATTTGCTCCACGAAACATCGGTCCTCTGGGTCCAAATCCTCTTCCTCGGAACCTTGGAGGCCCGCTTCTCATGGGGAAATCAAACCCACCTCTGCTATGACCCCTTAAATTATTGTTATATATCTTGACTATGTACTTTACGTACCATACGTCTGAATCATTCACCCAAGTGTAGACATCTTCTTCCTGAGTTTAACTTTACATTTAAGAGACAAAAACGTATATAAACAATAATTTTGAATATTATTCAATTACTAATTTATAAAGGCGACATTACCTTTGCCATTTAATACACCAAAATGAAGAAAAAAATTTACTTGAACAAAGAAAAAATTTTTAACGTAAGAAAATATAAAGAAGTATTAACAGAACACCATACTGAACAATTGTGGGTAAATCATTTCATCGTATAGGAGCGTAAGTAGAAACAATAGTCATATTTCTATAGTATTTAAAATATTAGATGTTTATTGGAATACGGAATCCGGAATGCTCGCATTAAATGTATTATGGAGGTGGACAGGATTATGGATGGGACGACTTAACCTTACTTCTTGCTCTTTTATTTTCGACGACGCGTAACTCAACGAATGTATGGGGTGTTAGGAAAAACTGTAACGCACCTAAAGCCTCCTCGTCCCCGAGGTACGAAATGTCTATAATCTTCTCCATCGTAACCATAATCCTCAGTTTCTTCCATGCACTCATCATTGTGCTCCTGTTCATTATTAGAAACAGTTTCCGTAGTCGCAGAAACTTGTTCAGTACTCGCTTCCATTTTACGCTAATACAGAAATTAATATTTTCTTTTCTACACGCCCATCTATTTCTTTCCTCAGGCTTGCACAAAAACGCCGCAAACAAATCACTATTTTATTCGATGTAAGCCGTAAACATATTATTGCCAACATAAACATTAAATTCTCCTAGACATTTTAACAGTGGCGCAAACGTAACGGTCCACAATCATGGCTGTTTATTATAGTGTAGCGTGACCACCAATGATATCCATGAATGATACCTTAGACCATATATACTAATAGACCCGGCATTGGTATAGTATGTGTATAGGAAAACCGAGAGTTGAGCGTGGCAAAGATCGTGGTAAAAGCTGACGTCACAAGATAGTTCTTAAGATAATTTCAAAATGGCTGACACGGCTGACACGGCTGACCGACGCCGACACTACTCAAATAAAAATTGTCTACATCGATTGCAAGAAATATAAACTAAATTGAATAGAGCAGAAATCATATATTGTCGTTTTCAATTTAAAAAATTTTTTTAATTCATACTTCATTGTAATACCTTAATAAAACATATAGAATAAACATTCGTATCTCAAATATACTTTATATAATGATTATTTCATGATAAAATGCCAAATTCTTTGAAATTATCCTGTCCATTCTTTCTGGGTATACCCCCCTCCCCTTATAAGTCAAGCATAGGCGCTGTCGATGAGCATAGCTTGTATATCTTTCGAAACTGTGACGTCACACATTACCATGATCTTTGCCAGTCTGTCTTTGCCATAGGCCAAATTATCCGTGTGGCCGTGTCTATAGGTATATATGGTCTAAGAATGATACATCTTACAATTAGTGATACATACAGAGATATATATGTATATATATCAACGATGATCGCGCAAAACATAGTTAGGATAACGTAACAGTACGATATGCTCGATTAACGGCGACGAGAGGAAAATTTGAATATAAAATGTAATGCTTAGGTCAAAGTCGTGTATTTCATATATATACATATATTTTATTCGGGCGCAATAGTTTAGAATAGGTAAGGAAATAACAAGAGAGTCCCACGGAGATCCTTGACAAAATTCTATCTGTCGAGACTAATCGAGGAATTTAGACAGTCACGTAGCCTCTTGGAGGAGCTTCTCCACTTTCACATAAATCAGATAGTCGAAGTCTGGAATCAGTCAGGACGGGAAGTCATAAATTACATGCTATCCACCTCAAGGCTCAGGGTGCTTCGCAACATGGTTCAGATCTTGGAACATATATTATATGGCTCCGTAAAAGCTACCCATCGAAAACCCAAAAATGGTGTTTGTAAGGGTCAAGCGCACTAGACTATGTAGACCGGTCTTTTATTAAGTGTACTTGATTCCTTTTTGCATCATTGAGGCGTTGTTTGTAATATTCGCAGTCTGAAATTCTTGTATACGTATACCAGAGAGGATACCTCTCTGCGTATCCTCTCTGCGTATACTTATGTTTATCTAAACAGCGGTATTGGGTATACGAAATACATATTTGACTTGTCATTGTGTGGTAATTTGAGTGACAACTAAACTAAAACTATGTAAAAACTTCAAATAGCGAGATAGACGTAAAATCAGGTTTTCCTCATACTGTTTTTTTTTATTATTTATGTATGCGCACGCGGTACATCTGATTACCGACCGTAACTGTCAATTTTAAAGTCTGTTCCACGAGAGAGGAGAGTCGCGCAGAGACCGGTTTACGCTCATTCTGCGCATCTCCCAGTCTATACGCATGCGCACAGCGTAACTGACGCGCGGCACGCTGCGCCGACGCCGAGCCGCGTCGTTCGCAGCGTTATACTGGGTGAATCGATGTTAATCACTTTCTGGATACACGTGGATTATTTAGCAAAGTTATATAAAAAATCTTTAATTTTCAAGTTAAAATAGCTCCGAGTGTAAAGGGTTAAACCTAACCCAGACCTAAATAAGATTAAGTACGTATGGAAACGCGCACGATTTCCCTTTCGTATAATTATATGTTAATTCATGCACACCGTGTGTATTAATGAAAGTGGGGAGTGAGTAGTGAGGGAGAGTTGACGGGTTCGCTGCGCCACCTACCAGCTTCCGATCTGCGGGAAACGACTCTACTCTGTAACAGTATAAATTGTCTCTTAAATCTTTGTAACGTAGCTACAGCTTATAAAATCTGAACCGATTTTTCTGTTTCGTATTATTACATTCTTTATATTCGTAGGTTCCAGTTCTCCTAGTGTCGTTCGTTTATAAGCAGTTAATATCCCGTTGCGTCGCAGTGTTACAGCCAAATTGTAAATAAAATGATTCTTTTTTTGAATAGTAGCAATATTAATTCTTAATAGCATTATTAATAATAATCAGTCAGTAAAAAATACGGCACGTCGAATAGATTCTCTGAACAATTCTGCAATGACTGAAAGAAGTAGAACTTTACGTTCTAGAAAAAATTCTGTTACATTGGATGTTGTAGAGACATCAGATAAACATGCTGCTATTGTTACACTTACAAAAAGAAGAAAAAACATTTCTAATAACAGTGAAATCAACAAATCTGATGACCAAACTAGGTATATACTATTATTTATAATTTAGTATAATAGTTAATTTTTAAATTACCAATATTATACAAAAGGAAACAAACAAAATGTATTTAAATTAATTAACATGAAATTGTGCAAACATGTTCAATTTATTCAAAGCTATGTATGTGGGCAGGTTTCAATTAAATTTGCTTATCATGTTGTAACTATATTTGTTATACTATGTATTAACTTATCTTGTTAATGGCATGTAACAATGTTCAGAAATTTGCTATGAGCTAATCTTACTTATAAATGCCACCAAACGTGTGTCCAAAATAAACAAGTTGAGTTTGTAGCAAATAACTGGAACTCATCCTAAGTTATACATAGGAACATGTCACTTTCATGAAAATATATATCAGTAATCTTTCATTTTCCAAATTTACTATATAATGATAACGTTTCCAAAATGTTATAATCCCATCATGTCTTACTTATTCAGTTTTTCCAAGCAACTTAAAAGAGCTGGTTCTGAAGCTAAGTCATTACCAACAATAACAAGACCAACACGTAGAACAAGAGCTAGTTCTATGGAACCTGAAGCTGTCAAAAAGAATGATGTTAAAAAAATACATAATAGTGGAATAGTATATAATTCTCTTACTAAAAGAAAACAAAGATTTTTGTTGTCCTCAAAAATTATTGAAGAAAAAGAGGAGACAATGACTTCTACAGTAGCGTTGGATCATATGTTGCCTAATCTTAATGAAACCGACGAAACATGTATGGAGTCATTCCAAAATTTTAATTAAATTCATTTTATATATACTTTATTCAAGTTACTAAATTAAGAAAATTAAGAAAATTTCTGCTAATGATAAATATATATAATATTGAATTTCAGGCACAGAAAATTCTACTCTAGAAGAATCAAATACATCAATGTCCATTTCAAAGGAGACATTTAACTCAAGTTTTGAAAGTACATGCAAAGAAGAAGTAGAAGCTGATGTAAATGGTAACGTTAATTCATTCAACTATTACTTTCTTATTCATTGCTTATATTGTTCCTATATTGTTATTAAATTTGCAAAAATTCTTTTAGTTTTTCTTTTTAAATACAGTCTTCATTGAAACTGAAAATTAATATTTTCAAGATTTGCTATTTTCTACATTGACACAATGAATATTTTGTTAAATTTTATTTAGTAAATGATATAATGTTGAAAAATGATTTTATCGTGTTAATATAAAAATTGAGTTACAATTTATTTATACTCACAATTATTACAGTCAAAAAAGATCACACTACTCCTGCAGAGCATCTTTCTGTTGAGACACTTCACGAGAACGAAACGGATGTGTCACTTAATACAAATACATTGTCAGACATTAGTGAAAAAAGTAGAAGTGATTCTACAGATACTGTAATTCAAATGAAAACATCCATACCTGATGTACCAAAAACACAATCTCGAATTTCCACGGAGGTCACACCTAGAAAATTACGACTGAAAAATGAAAGTTCAACAAATAATTCAATAAACGAAGAAGATGAGCAACTCGGTAATAAGGAAAATCGAGCATCCAATATCATTGAAGATCCTCAAAGCAAAGATCTCACGGTTTCTAATATATTATCACAAAGTCCACAAGCTCTTAATGTGAGTGACGTATGTACAGAAAAATCAATGAAAGAAAATGATGAAGATACAGACAGCTCAGAAAATACGCAGCATTTAATAGTAACAGACACAGAATCGTTAAGAGATACTACACTTAATGACAGTATAGGTCAGAGTACTTCGTGTATAGAAGTACGTGAAGATTTAAGTTTAGATGAAAGCATTCAAATTCTGAAATGTGCAGAAAATGTAAATAATATAAGTTTGTTAAGTTCGCTTAACGATGATGAGGACCAGAATGCATTGTCCATAGAAATGCGAGATGATTCAAATCAAGATCAAGGCATTCAAATCGAGGAATGTAAGGAAAATATAATTGACACATATAGCGGCAAGTGTTTTGGATTCGAACGTAACAAGAATGCAGATGCTAAATGTGAAGGGAATAATGAAGAAATAAATGACACAAGTGTTACGGAATATTCTAAATTGTCTGATATGTCCATAGATAAAAAATCTACATCTTTGATAATACCAAAAGATAAAACAACTACAAAAGATTTACAAGAGACAGAAATGGCTGCTAAAGTTCCTAATCCTGAAAGTATAACGAAGAAACATACACAGTCAAATAAGTTTGTACTGGCTAATGAAAATGAAAATACTATAACTAATATGATTGAAAACAGTCACACTTTCAATGTTTCACAGTCCTTGCTAGAACCTATTGACAAAGCATTACAAAAAGTAGACGTAATACAGAATACTTCTAAAGTAGATAACTGTTTGACACCAGAAGAAAAATCTATAATTGATTTCAATTCACAGAATGGCATAGAGAAAAATGAAATTCCTGGAACTGTTCAAAGGAAGGAAGAGACAATGCAAGTCGACGATAATCATTCTGATTCACATATAGATGCAAACTTATTTCAAGATATTCCAGCTGATGAGTGGAAAGAAAAAAATTCTGATAAGAATTCTGTGCACTCCATATCAACAGAGAGATTGGAAAACGGGAGTGAGAATGAATGCGATGATTTTGTCTTAATCGACAAAGAAGTATCTCCAACAGCGGAAAATATAAATATTGAAAAAGAAAAGGAAGCATTTGATTATGATTCAGACGATACAGTTGTACTAAAAGTAAAAAAAGATGCAATGAAAGAAAAAACAATGGAACAGATGGATACGTCAGAATCTCAATGCGAAACGAATGAAAATGAATCTGAGAAGGTAAAAGATATACATCAATCTATACAACAAGAAGAAATTATCCAGGCAGAAGATAAATTCGAAAATCAAAAAGAACATTTGGAAAACCAGACAGAAGAACTCCAAAATGCAGAAAATGTATCTATGAGAACATCCATAACAAAGAAAGTTTCTAAACAATCTCCACTTGAGAGCGATACCTCAATTGAAAAGCCAGCAGACACAAATTTAACAAATGAAATTGATCAAAATTTAGATACTGAATCAGCTTTAAATAAGAGAAAAAGTAAAAGTAAACTATCCGTAGACGTGTCGAACGAACGAAAATGTCTTTACAAATCAGTAGAAAAGTCAGATAGCGAAGTTGAGGAACCCAGTGATGTTGACACTGTAGAAGAAAATAATTCATTGAGTAAGTCACCTATTGGCTCGCCATCATATGTAAGTGATTCGAGCAAAACAGATGAAAGTATGGATTCAGACATTGAAAGAGAATATAATCTTAATGGTGTGGAAGAGTGTAAGTTTTCTGATGATGATGTACCAGGGGATGAATGTAGGGCATCAGAAACTGAGTCATCAGATCCGGATGATAATGGATCAGATCTGGCAGATTTTGTAGTTAATGATGATGATGAGATTTCTGAAGAAGAAGTCGAGTCAAGTAGAATTGACGAGGAATCATACCATAGCCATGATGATAACCATCAAGAATCTGATAAAGATACGATCGATGAACAACGCGGAAAAATGCAAGATGAAAGTGATGAGGAAACAATAAAGAATGGAAAACAAAAAAGAATCGATAGGGATACCTCTATGAAAGACAAAAGTAAGTCTAAAAAGTCCGTGAAATTAGAAAGTGATAAGAAAATTACGAAGTCTGAAATTGAAATAATTGACAAGAAAAGGAAGAGGTATAGGATATACGATAGTGATGATGATATTTCTGGAGCAAATGTAGAGGGATTGGAGAATAATGGAAAATTGGACAATAAGAAAGTTATTGAAGGGCAAGAAGTTAATAAGGAGGAAATGAATAAAGAGTATCGGAAAGAACAGGTGCACAATGTAATCATAAGAAAATTATCTAAAAAAGGACAACTGAAGAGAGGTATAGAAGGAAATGTTCATATAATCCAAAATAAATATACAGACACTCCTAGAAAGGAAAAAAGTAAATTGAGAAAGACAAGAACATTAGATTTATCTGAAATGTTAGAAAGTGGTAAGAATATTAAGAAGAAATGTGAAATCGAAACACATAACAAGATTAAAATGATCAAAGCAAAGGATAATGATAATACAATGCAAAAAGAAAACGCAATACCAACTTGGAAAAAATCTGAAAATGCGACAGTTAAATCTAATAAAATGGAAGTGTCGAGAAAAAGAGTAAGAAATCTTTTGGAAGAAGTTACTAGTCCCTCAGATATTACCATGGATAAATCAAAAAAGAGAAAACTAGATCATTCATCTCATTCAATTCTTGATTCAGTTATTACAAAGAGTGACATAAATTTTAAGCAAAAATTTACTTCGTTAAGTCTCTATGGAAGTACAACTAATTTTTATGTTACGAACATTCAGAAATTGAAGAAAAGGAAAAATGCTTTGGAAATACATTTATATAGACAGAGAATGTTAAACAGGAAAGCGCGCATCTTAAATTATATAATGTTTTTCTAAAAACAAAAAGCTTTGCGTACACACAAATTTAGTACCAAACCATTTTTGTTTTTTTAATTTTGTAGGTTTCTGTGAAACCTCTATAAAACTGTCAAATAATTTTTTTGTTTCTTAATAGTGCATAAAATGTGCGTACATAACATAGAAGGAGAAATTATCTTATTTAGATAACAAATTTTTAATAATTTAATTGAACGTTCTATAAAGCGTTCAAAAATTATTAAATAGTTATTGTGATTTTTATACTTCAGTATAACTAGGCATAATAATTAATAAACTAGTCTCATCTGGTGTATCGTAATGTTTAACTCAATCATTTCAATCAAATCTTTGAAAATTTTCTGCAAGCACGGACTTAATAAATTTGGAAAAAGGGAGATTCCATAATGATTTTTGAAGTAATTTTCGAAAAATATTTGTTTTTGTATCTCGAATGAGTAAAACGCAAATAGAATGTTTTACAATTTATGATAGATCACCTACATTTTTAATATGTTGCCTAGTTATTACTATAAATTATTGTTGCATATACGTCGTTTGTTGTGCAATTGCTACTAAATGATTTAGTTTATCATATTATAAGCATACATTGCAAAATTAATGCAGAATTTTCTAGCTCACAGAGCTGGAGTTCGATCCTGGTGAGCATTCGAGAAGAAATAAGACTAGTCTTTAGCATCGTAGTTTCATTTCCTAATATTTATCATAAAATTTAATCACCGAATAATATTAATCGCGCCTACTTCTCGTAAATGTGCTATGAATTCTATGGTACAACCTTATACTAAGAAGCTTTTGTAAACATAAAGCGCTAAGAATAGTTGCTAATTTTAACTTTATTAAAAATTTTCAAACAATATATGTATATGTATTTTGTTTTATAAAAGAAAAAGTCGATGCTTCTTGCAAAAAATAAATTAAAACTAAAATAATTAAAATTAATGTAAATAGATTATTTTTTATAATAAAATTTACATCCTTTTAATTTATATATACACTTTTTAAGTTTTTTTACATTCAAAGTGCACAGATTTGTTTCAATAAAATGATATATTTTCTCTTTGAATGTGCATTATTTTGCAATTTACACTGCATTGTTAAAAGTATAGTACTTCAAACATTTTCTATAAAATTGAATATAATACATTCAAAATATTGTTTGCTAAAGTTTGCTCTTCCATTAATGCAATGACTGAATGTGTTACGAGCTACGACCTCATATTTCATATCGCATATACGTATTATAGAAGATTATAATTCTAATTGATGTTGCTTTACCATTTAGTCGACCATACATTCCCAGATTGCAGCAGTAATATGTATTACGTAATTTATTACAATTATTAATATTTTGATTGTTGTATTAAATATCATAGAAAAATATATTTAACATTATGTGATATTATATTAAATTGTTGTCCTTAGAAATACATTTTTTTGTTAATCTAACCACAGTATTGTCACTGAAACCTATTATTGATCAACCTGCGATAAAATTATGATGAGGGGACAGAAGAAATCAATCTGCAGCACAAGGTATTACACGAAAAAATAGGTGTGTAATTGTATTTGCATTATTAATATTCTTAACATAATTCTTAAGAACAGATAATATTCAATACATAATTTTGGACTCCTAACTTTAATGCGAATCTGCAATTTTCTTTTTATAATTCTTATCTGTAGTTTTCGAGAAAATCAATTTTGTAAGAGAATGTAATGTAAGACTACTCACATTTTTGAATTAGTAAATGTTTTGTACTCCCACAGTAACAATGTTTACACATTTATTCAGATAATTTTTATAAATATAATACTTATATCCGTCTTGAAAAAGTGATACAGCTCAATACATTTATATTAACAGGATGCACCTACAGGGTGTCTCGTTTAACCTTACCACCCCCAATAACGTAGTTATAAATATGTTAAAGTATAGAATTTTCAATCGTAAATTGAATATTCGCCGACTTATTAAAAAATCTTCTTAATTTTTTAATTAATAGTAATTCTATAATTAATATAAATAATTATACTCATCGAAATAAAATAAACATAAGTAAGGACATTTATGCTCATGAATCTAGTAATTTACATTACTGCAGTACTTCATAAGTATTTTATTATATATTTCATTTCTAGCGTTGAAATACACGCGCCATATACATATGTGGCCTGCAAATCATAGCCATAGTAAAAATGAAGTATAAGTAAGGCCTACATAGTTTGATATCCGAAATTAGGTTTCATCAGATATGGTTGTATAAATTTGCAACTTGATGTATAAAAATATTCAAATCTTACATCGTTTGCATTTATCGTAAACAACTATACATATTTTTGTTTATTTTATTTTCATTTTTATTTGTTACAAATCTAACACTTACTTCTAAATGTACATGCACATTTTATATTAATTGATAACATTTAAATCTACTTTTTATTTTAAAATGCATATTATTGTCATATAGAACATTTAATAATTAATATTAAAATATTAAAAATACATTAATACAAAATATACTTATATCATAGACGATACCTCGTACAACGAAGCTAAAGTGTAGAGGGGAAAGGGGAATCGTCGTCGCATCTCATTCTATATAAATATTTATAGAAACTGTACATACGTGTATTTGATTATTTCCTCACAACTTACTTTATTTAAAAAAAGAATAGTAAGAACAATATGCGTGTATATTTCGACGACGTGCTTCGTCTCATGCACTATCCACCATTTTGAATTATCTCGAACTGTAACTTGTGGGCACCCATGGATATATTCCTATATCCATATGGGCACCAGATACTCTTATATGTTGGAACCACAGACGAGGTATAAGGATAGACCTATCATACTATGCATTTTTTTGTCACACGTTTTTGGGGTCACGTAATAGGGCTGTGCGAGTACTTACTCGCATAGTGCGAGTCGGGTCGAGTACCCGCACGAAGCGAGCTACTCGCATCGATGCGAGCTACTCGCACCGATGCCAGCTACTCGCACCGATGCGAGCTTAGTGGCACCAATGCGACCCGCTCGCACAGAAGTGAACGGCTCACACGAAACAAACAGTTCGCATGAAGGGATTGACTCGAAATAAATTCAAGCGTAATATGACATCGTGCGAGTTTTACCAGGATGATTTGCACATTGATATTATCCTCTGATATTATCAATCATTTTAGTATATTGAGAATGCAAAATGTTTGGGACGTTTTATTATACATATATTTTGATTGTAAAATGGATATAATGTTGAGTAATATAGATTCAGAATTTTTATAATGCAATAATAATTCTTTGCAATAACAAAAGTTTGAGCCTCCTGTCTCATCTGTAAGGCTAGTTATGGAGGAAAATCGAAAAACCAGTTTTTAACCCATTTTTCGCATTTATTGGCAATTAAAAATTCTGAAAAAATCTGACACTTTTCGGGATACATTAGTTATCAGTTTCAGACTTTTCCATTGCAAACTCTGGTTATAGAAAATACAAAACACGAAACAAAATCGAAAAAATAAAGATTTTATATAGAAATCGAAAGAGCACAATCACAGATTTAATTTAGTAATGAGATATTATCGTAAGTTCAATACTCAATTTTTTTTTAAATTCCTGAGTGTGGTGGGTATAGTTGAAAAAAAATTACAAACCACTTTTTTCGCCGTTACTAATATGTTATTAAAGCATTGTAAAAACAGTTTTTAGCTATGTTTAAACTATTTTGAAAAAACTTTTGGGAACAAATTTTTGGAGTACGTTCGGCCAGTCGGCCACACGCTTGCACCGGTGCGAGCCGAATGCACCGGTGCGATCGGCTCGCGGTGAAGCGAACAGTTCGCATGAAAGGAACTTTTTAAAATTAAAGATGGTTTAGATTAGATATATTTTTTCGATATCTCTAATTGTGTGATATGACAGGAAAAAATATGTACATGAAAATTGTTTGATGTGAAGGGATATTCAATACGGTGCAAGTTAATTTTTTAATTTAATTAATGCTTTGATATGAAATCTGTATTTCTTCGAATTATTCCGGGTTTTTTATTTTTTACAATTAGAGTTTGCAACTGAAAGATCGGAAAAAATGAAAATACTTCTATCATTATATAATTAATATTATATTTAATTTATATTAATTAAAGTTTGGTATATTAGATTTATATATTAGTTGCATATTTTATGTAAAACCAGATAAAACAATTAAACTGTACGTTCTAATTCAGGCCAAAGTCGAAAACGGTTCTGGTACGGTCTAAGTCGAAACCGGTTCTTGTAGGTGCTAAGTCGAAACGGCTTCATGTAGGGGCTAAGTCGGAATCGGTTCTTGTAGGTGCTAAGTCGAAACGAAAGAAAAAGTGGCACGGCCAAAACCCGAGCGTGAGCACTCTCCTATCCTCTCTGGCATAGCTTGTACATCTTTTGAAAATGTGACGTCATAGTGTCTTTCAGCTGATTTCATCTTTCGGACAGGGAAAATTATCTACGCCGTGTCTATAAGTATATATGGTCTAAGGTTTAGACCGCCGATACAAGAATAGCAGGAGACACGACGCTGCGATGGAAAGCGCGATAGTGAAGCAGCAATGTTGGCATACAAATCGTCCAGTTTCATAACGATGAAGTTTGTGCGACTTCCTGAGGCGAAGAAGAAACATTTTTTCGAGATTCTTTTGTGAAAATATTCTTTGCTCTATTCCGCTGTGACCGCTTTTTCCAGTTTGGCCCTTGAAACTGTATATAGAAGAAAAGTGTACGTTTTTTATAGAATACATTTTTTTCTGTACACTTTTTCCAAAAAAAAAGCTTTGTACGTAGATGCACAAAAATACAAATAATTTTTCTACACAAAAATCATGAGAAAATATTGTTTCTTCGCCTCAGAAAGTTGCACAAACTTCCTCGAGAAATCAAACTGCTTGGTTATGTATCTGTCTTTGTCTCTCCTGCGAGTGACATATCTTCCTCTCTGTCACAACCCTGTGTGAGAGAGACAAGGATCTCTCTATCCTTGTCTAAGAGCTTCTTAATTTTTCCGCATGTGTCGCTGAAGTCAATTAAAAAGTTACTGCTCGCTCCCTGCGCTCCTTTATACAAAATATACATATGTTGCGTCTGTACTGAATACATTTATGTAATAATGTAAATAGTATATTTATTTATATATATATATATATATATATATATAGTAATTCTTGTTAAAAATATTATTGGAAAGAAGCCCTAAAGCTGTGTTTTTAAGAAAATCTAGAAAATTTATTAGTCGTACAGTTGGCAATCCTGAATTTTCTGTAACATAAAATTGGCTAGTCCTATGAAGTCTGATAAAGCATAGAGGCGGTGCTGGTATATTCGGGAGGGGGGCCTGCGGTCACGTGACCGAGCTGCGTTTTGAGCGCTCTAACCAGGTACGAACAAATTCGTTGTTTTTTTCATGGTTTTTCGCGCGCCACGGCCGAAAAAGCCGAGGCGTCGTGAATTTCGCTTGTTTCCGACTCCGGACGTGTCCTCTGAATACGCAAACATCGCTTATAATAACTGTGAGTTACTTGCGAATATTTTAACTCGATCGTCTTACGGAGATCTATCAATGCTCCACCGCGGCGATGGTTGACAAGCCTTCCTCGCAAATCCAGAAATGGCGTCTACCGTGCACATGGTCTGCAGAAAATATTCCACATCAACGTCGTTGTACTGATTCAAGAGTAAAAAAAAACCTACACGGCTGATTTCTTTATCATCCGTTCGAAGAATTTTTGCCACTCGCTCACAAGCAACAACGCAACGAAGAAGGTGTTTTTTGTGATGCGCCCGATAATCCTCCTTCGTCATATTCTCACCGCGCACGTCAAAATTTATCTTTTTCTTTTTCTTACCCCGTCGTCTTTGGAAAGCATTTGTGTTGCAAAAATTCTGAAAACTTTCAGTGTCCCATAGGTAAGCTTTGTCCTTTGTGTCGGGTAGTATGATCCTCTGAAATATCTCAAAATTTGCAGACACCAGCAGGATCATTCCACACATCGCTGTGACGCTTAGATATTCGTTCTTCTGTTAGGCAACCGTTTTAGGAAAAACGTGACTATTTTAAGAAATACTTGTTAAATCAGTTGATTTTTGATTTATTGCCACTAGTTGACTCTAACCTGTTCATCTTTTCTTGATGCCCAAGAATGGAATAATATTTCGTAAACATTCTTATGCATTTTATGTTGATATCGTTGTAATACATCATTTCATGTGTATCTTCGTCATCATAATTTTATATTTTCGATCGTTACACATTTTATGCTCGCATATACTTTTTTGCACCAACTTCTCTTATTTAGATTATTGTCGATGCAAATCTGTGTCATTATTGTTATAAATTCCTACAAAGTGCAACTTCTGAAAATTATTTACTTATATGTTCTTTATTTTAGACAATTTTCTAAAGCGCGAAAATTTGATAAAAATTTGTATGCGTTACTTGATATGGTTGTGTAATCAAACCAAATCCATCATAACATACACATCATTTCTGAGCACAGGCTTTGATTAAGTTTGTATTGTTCTTATATATTTATTTATATATGCAAATATTTAGATTATACTTTTTTGATAAAGAAAAGACTATTATATTAGTTTTTATAGTTTATTCAATATTGTTCATTAGTTTATTCTAACATCTGTTAGAATGTTTATTCTATAAGTTTTTATTCGTTTTATGTATCTTCTAAAGAATTGTGAAGTTCGCTATATATCATTCTAGAGGAAAACATTTGTTTATTATTTCTTATTTTACAGTACTACTTATAATTTAAGATAAGACTTAACGTTGCAAGTTTTGATAATAAAATTCAATTATAAATGTATCCAAATAATAAATTTGTCATTATGATTATTATAGATACTATAGAGTTAAAACATTTAATCAACAATAATAATAAGTGCCTATAGTTATTAGCTTTTATATCTTAATAACTAAAGTAAGAAAATTATATGTAACTGCAATATACATATAACGAAACTTGTCAATTAAGTAAAACAAATTTAAGTAAAGTCTAAAAATATGTCATTTTTATTAAAGATGTAATTAGTACATATGTTGAAATTTAAGTTTAAATTTTTCATTTATATTAAAAGTTTGAAATCAAATGTTTGTTTTGTTACAGACTGTAAATAGAGAGTGTACATAGTGTGATAGGTGCGTGATATAGGTGTGTGGGATTTTAGTTGGCAATGAGTTCAAGCAACAAATCGGTGTCCTCCGGTGGGAGAGGCACCAACAAAAACAAATCTTCACAACAACATGGGAAATCGGATCATCATCAAACTAAATCATCAGATTCAACAAAGCATGAAAAAGCACAGGTGAGTGAAGATAATCACTTTTATATACATTTTGCTGTATTATGTTATAGAGAATTCTTAATTTTAAAAAATATGTTTCCTTAGTCAAATACTGTTCAGGCTCGTCATACACAAATCATCGATACTAGAATGGGTAGTGGTGAAGATCCTATTCTGAAGGAGCGTATAAAACAAGTCATGGATATGACCAGACGCTCGGAAGATGAAGTTGTCATGGCTTTGCATGACAGCGATGGCGACTTCGAACGTGCTGTTAATGATCTTCTGGAAGGAGTGAAAACAGAGTGGGAAGTGAAAAAGAAAAAGCCTCGTCAACCTAGTGGTTCCAAGCAAAATATGGACACTTCTGGAGGACAGGATGAAGGTGGCGATTGGGACGAACGACGTAATCAACGTGGTGGTGGTCCTCCTCGAATGCGAGGACGTGCTAATCATGACAATCGTGGATGTAAGTGAACATACCTTATTAGGAATGATATTAAAATCAAATTCAATATCTGAGTTTCATTTCAAGAGTTTCAAATGCTACTCAGAAATAATAAGATTTCAATGAGTAAACTTATATTTAGAGTTCCAATCTTTATGCAAAATACAAATTTCAAGTCTGAATTGCAATAAATTGAAGTGAAATATAAATTCATTTTCTTTCATAATTTTTTTTATTCAGTTGAAAATAATATAATAGTATTTTTAAATTCTTCTGATGTTTTTACTGTTCTAAATTACATCCACATATTTTTGTAGGCTTTAAAATTGTTTTTATACATAGTCCGATTTTAGAAGGACTTGAATCTTCCACAAATAATACTTGAATCATAGAAATCAAGATTCTCTGACAGATTTAATTACGATCCAAAAACCAAAAATTGTTAAACAAATATCTTTTAATACTTTCAGACCTGAATAGATTTGTTAATTGTTTAAGGAATATGAGTAATATAAATCAATAAATATAATCTAAATTATTCTATATAATTTTCACTTAATCACAGTTGCAAAGCATATAAAACTTCTGTGTATAAAAAGTGTATATTCGTAAAAGGTTCAAATGTATTAGGTCAAGCTTTAATTATACCTGAAAGTACCATTTATATTTTTTAAAATACTTAAGTAGAGCTTGACCCTATCTTTTCCAGGTACAAATTTATTTAAAACCACTTAAATACTTAAAACTATTTAGTCAAATTTAAAGCTACTTTTAATATATTTTATCCCATCTCTAAATGTTGTGTATATTATAATATTAGACTAGATGATTTAATAATTTTATCTTTTAAAAATATTAATGACAATGGAATTTGATAGGTTCTTATTTTAAGAATTATTTTTGTATTGATTGCCACTTGAACAAAGATATTAAATTATACAACCCAAGGAAGTATTTAACTATGATTCTGTAATATTTGAATGTAATTGGAATTTTATTGTGAACTTTTACTATTTAAAAATTTTACAAGAATATTATTATAAATTCAGCACGAAATTAACATTATTACAGAAAGAATAATATACTTCACTTCATCAATAATTCGTCAATATTATCAATAATAAATCTTATTTTATCAAGTACAGGAGATAACTGCTTTCCAGATTGCAGATTTTATGGATTTATAGCAAAAAATAAGAAAACACAAAACATTGAAAGTATTAGAAGAATTAAAAAATATTGTCATATTATTTCCAACTTATTAAAATTATAAATGAAATTATCGATGTTTTATGACAATAACAAGATTGGATTTCATTAGATTTCGTATAATTTCTGCTATGACATATGCTTGAATAAAGAAGTTTATTCAAAAACTTCTCATGAAAACATTTTTATAATTTCGATCATTCTTGTGTAGTCAACTGGGTATCCTTTTACTGCATTTCTGTCAACAATTTTTTAATATTCTTCAAAAAATATTACAGAACTAGTCTAAAAATTCATTCTTCGTCCACTATTATATTGATTTATAGTTTTAAAATAAGAATTTGTGCAAAACCTTTTGAATACTAAAGTTTTTAAATTATCTATATATATTTTGGTTAGCTACATAAGGGTTGGAAATAGTAGACTCTTTTATATCAATATTTCATCGGTGAATATTTTACTCTACATGTATAAATAGATTATTTATAAATGAAACAAATGTTTATTTAGGGCGTGGCAGAGAAAATAAAGAAAACGAAAGAAATATGGAGGACGGTGTTCGTGATGGCAGCTACAGCGGCAACAGGAGAGGGAGAGGTGGTTCAGGAAGACCAGGCAGAGGTGGACGAGGTGGAGGAAGAGGACTTGGTCCAAGAACATTCGCCAATCGTAATGACCCATCGTCGACATCATCTCCTCACAATTATAATCGATCAATTGATACATGGACAGGTAACGATGAACAACAACAAACTGTTCAGGAACCAAAGATGGGTAAGCTTTAACATAAACTCTAGTTGTGAATGTTTTAAATTATTTTAAACACTTGTTTCATCAATGTGTAATGTATACGAATAGATGCATGGAATAATTTGGATTCTACAGAAGACTGGGACAATGAAGAATACACAGGTTCACTGGCAGATACGAAAGTTTTTACCCCGAGTACATCTGTACCAGAGCCTACATCCTCTGTAGAAGACCCGAAAATTCAAGATCTTCCATCAGTGCAGACTAATCAGAATGTAAATTTGGCTCTAATACAACCAGAGGTACGTCATTTACTTCTAATAATATTTCATTTGTAATATTACTTAAAAATATGTTTTTATAATGTATACTACATAGGAACTACCAAAACTGGCGGAAATATCACCAATACAACAGCAGACACTGATTCAACAATCTCAGCAACAGCAGCCAGTTTTGAACCTACCAACAATGCAGCTGACACAGCAACCAAATGCTATTAGTGGAGGGGTCTTAACGGCTGCACAGACACAGTATTTGACACAACTCACCCAACAAACTAGTGAAAATCTAAAAGCGGCTGGTCAAACATCATTTTCGTCATCAATAGCTAGCCAGGTAAACAAAGGATATGTTATATTTTAATTAAATTAGTTTATTTTATAGAAAAACTTCGTATAAGATTATTATATTTGTAATAAAATATTTTATGAACTTATTAGCCGCAAAGGCAGATGAAACAACGTCCGCGAGTGCCACCACCATCAAAGATCCCATCTAGTGCGGTAGAAATGCCAGGCGATGCCGTAAATAGCGGTATTGGATTCCTTGATGTTCAATTCGGCGCTTTAGAATTCGGTAGCGATTCGAGTTCTCTTGATGGCTCCGCGAACGAAAAATTCAATGCAGCTAGTAACGCGATTCCTAGCACAGACGTGACTTCCACTACGAATGCTGTAAACACTGCCAATACAAATAATTCGTTGGACATTGAAACTACACAAAGTTCAACAACACCTTTCAATACGACTTCTCAAATGGTAATTCATATTTTATCAATATTGCCATAATTGAAAATATTTTGGTAATTGTTTAAAAGTTTAGCCTTTTCACCGATCTAAATCACAGAGTGTCATGTCTAATTTGAGTGCTTTAAATATTTTATTTATTGTCGATAATAGAATAAGATGTTGGTGGAAAACACGATTCAGTTTCAAGGAGGAAATATTGTGGTAAGCAACAAACAATATCTTCATGCTCTCATTTTCTGGAATTTTTTCAAATCTAAATATGTTTTCTTCGAACAATTTTTCTATTATGAATACTAAGTGAGATGTTTGAAGTTATGTTAAGATAGTTATGGTTCAATTCAAACCAACTAAAAATTCAAGAACATCAAATCGTGTTAGAGGCTTCGTAACAACGTTCAACATCCGGCATTTTACAGTGCTAAACTGTTACGTATCGATCTATAGATCATACATTTCTCAGACAGTTTTTTAATTATTGATTGACATTACAGATTTCACTATAGAACGGTAGTGTAACTATTTTTACATACAACACAATAAGAAGATTTATTTACTATCGTGATATTAGCATTATGTTAGTCGATTCGCCGAACAACAGTCATAGTACGACACACTAACAAAAGTATATTGATATTTTGCATTAGTGCAAAATACGTTATCGATACGTTATCTCATTTATAAAAACAACGATGACCTTCAGATTTTGTTATGTTCTTCACTATAATATTTGTCTTACAAATTCTCATTTGTCTCATTGAAGAAAATATTTCTTTCCCTATACATTTTCTCGTATCATTAAAGATAACAGAGATATTTTAGATGAAAATGTTGGGTGACTGACTCTGTATATAAGTAAAGTTACTGAGGACGTTAATCTTAGCAACATATGAAGATCATTGAAAACATGGAAGAGGTCAAACTTTTAAATAATTACTGATATTTCTATTGCTTCTACATAATGAGTACATAACAATTTTTTCAGTTATCGAATAGTGACAATTTACCAGTTTCAAGCGAACATTCAATGAATGCTCAAAGCTTTACTGCTCGTGGCAGTACTACTGGGCAGTCGTTAGACATAACCAAACAAGATTTCACCTCGCAAGTTTCACCAGGGAGTGCACCATCGTATGGTACAACAACAACCTATCAGTCTCAGAAGTCATCGTTCCAGGCACCGACTGCAGCATCAAGCACATACAACGCATATTCCACAAATGCTCAATCTGCCCAGTCATCATTTCAAACTGTGTCAGGCACGAGTGCTAATAGTTATTCCGCGACATCGACTGTTACCCAAGCAAGTTACAATTCTTCCTCGTCGTTCCCTCAATCCAATACATCGACTTTCAATCAAGCCTCACCTTCTGCACCAGCATCTGCAACCTCTGGTTACAACCAACCAACAACTACTAATCAGGTAATTAATATAAAGAGATAGTACTAACAAATAAATGTAACATAAACAATCGGATACTATTTAAAACAATAATTCTTTTTAAAATTGGACCAAAGATTTGAGTCTTCTTGGAAAGGTCGGATTAATTTACTAGATGGTGCATAAAAGAAATTTTGGGAAAATTTTAATTGGTCGGAATCGTGGACAACATTCAAGCTCGCTTTTTACATGTTTTATACAGGGTAGTCCGAAATGCGTGATTCAAATGGGACTAGGCTGGTTCTATGAGTAAGCGGTAGTTCCCGGAAAAATATTGCCCGTTTTAATTGACGGAACACGTATTTTTGTGCGGAGAGGGATCAGAGCCTCTTTCCCTGTATCCACCCCACTTTAAATCTAACCAAAATTCCTTTAAAATGGCGGAATTCGCTATAATGGAACTAACAGTTTTTTGCAAATATCTAAAAAACTTAAAGAAGCCGCCTATTATGTATCTATAGGAAAAAGTTACTTAAAATGTTGAGATCTATAAAATATTTAAATTTAATTAAAATCGGAAAACAGAATCATTTTGTAAAAAAACCAGTATATGTGGTACTTTGTTAGATTTATTAGGTATTGGAATATTTATTCATTCACAGTTTGTCGAGATTCCTCAGGAATAGTTTAATTGAAAGTGGCGCACCTGAAGTTGTAAAATTTTTTTAAAAAGTCATACAGATGCAATAGTTATATAAAATAATGTTTATTATGAAATAGGTTTATCAGTCTGCAAGTGGATATGTACCCACTACGACGTCACAGTACCAAGCGCAGTCTGTAGCGACAAATACTGTGTCAAACAGTAGTACAGGGTATCAAACAAGTGGTTATCAAGGATCGTCTTCATTTCAATCAACACCACAAGCATACCAACCATCCGCTACAACATTTACTTCACCTATTACACAAACTTCTGGAGCCTATCAAAGTGCAGCACAATCTGTAAATATCTAATTTTAGTATGAATAGACACTTATGAACCATCTTTTGTTAGTTAAACTTTTAAAATTTTAGTATGAATAGACACTTTTAAAAGTTTAACTAACAAAAGATGGTTCATAAGGTTCATGAAAAATTATTTTATGGATCACCATCCAAACTAAAAATTTTTAAGTATAAAAGTGCATACCCATTTGTTGAGTATTCGCGAATCGAATAAGCGTTATGTATCTATGTGATAAGAAAATACGCAACGTTGATACGATATATAGATACGTAACAAATGGGTATGCAACATGTAATGTGTTTATTATTTTGGTATGTAGTCTATATTACAGTCATTATCCATTAGTTTAAACATATTCGCAGAAAAGGTGATCTATATTAACCTCATCTATGAATCTTTAAAATCAAGGAATTTTTGTATTTAGTATCTTTTTTAGTTCCATTTGTTTATATAATATTTCATAAAATAGATTTTCCATCCTTAATTTCAGGGATTATTTCCCAAGGGAATCATGTTTGTTACAACCAGAATTCTTTAATTTTATCATTTGATACAGTCATAGAATAACAAATATTTTTTCAATTCAATTGTTTTTGGTTACAATTAGTAATTTTAAATAATCCAAAAATCTTGTCCATTGTCGATAATTTATTTTGTTTGTTTGTAGCTGTTATTGTTGAGGCAAACTCTATTTCATTTTCATACAATAAGTATTGATGATTGAAATTTATTTTGATTGCTAGTAGCACTTACCGATGACAGAAATTGTCTTTCGGTGCTGTATAATAGTTATTACTGATAAAAACATTGTTTTGACTATATCCAACCAATCAATCTTTCAGTTTTATAATTTTAATTCATAAATATATACAATAAACATAGTTAAAACATATTTTATCATTGCAAATAGTGTAGCTTTTGGTTCAAAGTACTAATGACTAATATTCGAACAAAAGTTTTTTAGTACTTTGATGACAATAAGTTACAACAGCATGCGTTTCTGAAAAATTGTTCATTCGGTAGAAAAGTGATATTTGTTAACTTTTTTATTTATAAGTACAATTTACACGTACATTCAAATTTCCCTTTAATTGTCCTTATTTCTCAAAGCAACAGAAACCAATGTGGAGAATTGTTTTGCTATAATGAAAACGAATGCTACTATGAGCAACTGAAATAAATTTCCTTCATCAATAACTATTATAAGCGACTGAAATAGAATTCCTTTCATTAATAATAGCTATCAGCAATGAAAAAAGTTTTCCGACACTTCTTGACGTTTTTGAAAAATTTTCTTTATATTTTGAGATCTTCAACTTAAATAATAAATAAATTTTCATTACTAATTTTTTTTTATTTGGGTTTCACAAAGTAACGTATATAATGTTTTATTACAATGAGCATCTTTGAATTACGTGATATCCCTCGTTAGTTAATGTTAATATTGTCACTTGTATAAAATTATTAAATTACATTTATAGGTGTACGCAAGTGCATATGGTACATATGCAAGCCAACCACAAACAGCGTCCCACAATCATAAGTTAAACAGTAATGCAACAAAAGATTCCCAATATGATAGTAATACGACGACATCAAATAGTTCTCTTGCGACTACAACAGCACCTACGTTAGGTCTCAGTTCTGCATCCGTAAATAGTTCACAGACTAAAGTAACTAATTCTAATGGTGAGTTGCATTATTTGAAACAGTAATGAGATTATTCAAATAATTCAGCGAAAATAAAAACTTTATAATGTAATTTTTAATTAGCGGTACCGAAAAGTTCATCAAGTGGTGTAGTAACGGGTAGTAGTGGCACTGGAAATATGACTGGTGGTGGTGCAGCTGGCAGCATGACACCGATGTTAAGTCATCAATACATTTTGGGCCAAGGTGTACCTTATGCGTTTCAGCAACCAGTGTACAGTTACGAAGAATTACAACTTATGCAACCAAGAATACCGCACATGGTCAGTTATTATTTTATTGATCAATTTATTTCTGCAACCGAGTCAAGTACAAATTATGTCTCCTATTTCTCGATATAATTTGTACTTTATTCAATTAAAATCCTTCTTTAGAGTAATGTACACTTTAGAATGGGTATATTTATAAATTTAAATTTTCGTTCTATATTATTAACACGTTGACTGCCAAACCACTATTCTCAAATAATTAACCGAATTAAATGAATTGAATTAACGAAGTAGAGACTGAAAAATTTAAATTAATAACAGTCGAGTTAAGGCTTTATTTATTTACTAGCAAGTAAATCACAAAGAAGTGTTATTCATAATATGAGGACTGCAAATCAATACGGAAGGCGCTCAAGAACAAGTAAACCATGTTTTTTCGATTCAGACTTTCCAGATTAAACCTTCTACGGAATTTATTCGCTCGTAAATAAATAAAAGTCTTAACTAACCTCGTGAAGAAGGTCTACAGAATTCAATAAAATTGAAGTTGAAATATCTATTAAATTATTGATATTTCGATATACATAGATTAATACATTTTTATAGAGAATGACAAGCTGAATCGAATAGAATATACAAACATCTTCAAAGCTCTTTCACCTACAAAGAACTGCCATATATAGTCATTCCACGTGAAAACGGATAATTTTCGGAGTAACCTTTCGGATTTTGTTCAAATTTAGATATGTTAAAAATTATTGGTTTTATAGATGTAAAATAAAGTGCCACCTTTTTTTCATTAAATTATAACGGCTGAATTAACAAACTAATTTTTAGGTGGTTGTAATGAAAACACAAGAGAATCTAATCAAAAGTATTTCAGTTGGAAAATAGTAGAATAGTAGGATATAGTAGTAGAATATACGAATAGTAGGGGAAAATTGAAAAATTCGAAAAATTGGATAGCTGTCCTGCAGAGGTTCACTGAAAAAACTGACCTTAACACGAAAGTACCTACTTAATTATCACAAACTTACTTACTTAACGCAAAAATATTATCATTGAAATTGCATACAATTATTTTTTGTGTTGTCACAAATAAAGAAGACACATAGGTGGACTATGTTATGTAATCACAAAAATTATGGGTCACATGGCGGTTAACTTGTTAAAGTTTTCAACTGAGCAAATCAAATTTTAGCATTTGCATCTCCAAAACAGAGATGATTTTTTTAGTGTATTACTCTGAAGTGTGCTATTCTATTTTATGTTATGATCACCTAGTAAAAAGAATGCTGAAGTAATCGTTTCTTTACTGCTTGGTAGCTGCTCGTTACTTCAATATTTTTTTAAAGGAATTATGAATATCTATTCACATGCTCATCTTCATGATGGCACACAAAGTTTATTATTGTATTGATCCATAGTGAGATGTGTCGCATCAGTTAATGATTGAAGAGGTTTTAATTTCTGATATACTATTTTGTAGAAAAATGAAACTGTCTGTGATCAATCCGGAGAAAATATACTTCAAAGTTTAATTAATAATTCGTTAATAATACGGTAGACCGTATTGATCGTAGACACACTGTTAGCTTACACATCTTTCTTCCTTTCCTTTTTATGATTTCAGTTGCTCCATACCTCATGTCACGTATTTGAAACTGTATGAGAATATCAAATATTGTAATTTCCAAGTGGTTAAGTTGTACTTTGTTTCATATACTTTCTTAAAGAATGCGTGCTTTGTTTGTATGTCGCCACTACTACTATTATTGTAATTGCCGCTAGTAACAATTAGCTGTACCAAAACCAGACATGAGAGATGAGAAGTTCACATGTTTTTGCAAGATATATTTTAAACATAATGTTTACATATATATATATTTTTATTTTTCTTAATTTCTAAACTTAAAATTAAAGAGACAAGTACAACTCGAACCGCATGTTATCTACCTTAAACCCAGTACGCGTAGAATTAGCTATTAGTTAGCCTTCTTGTATTTGGAGTACACAGTGTATGCATGTAGTTTTGTGTTTGGCCTTCCTGACTAACCTGCAGCCAACTACTGGTTACTATGACGCGGCTTTGGGCTATCAGACAACCGGCCCAGCTACCAGTCTTGGTGGAGGACGAGGAGATGCGCTTTCCGGTGTACAAGGTGTCCAAGGGGTACAAGGTGTACAAGGAGGCTATACCAGTATTAGCGACGCCAGGTTCGCCAGAAGCGACAGCAATGCATCACCGGTTCCATCCACTATGTCACAACAGGTAAGATCCAAGGTAGATTTGAGAATTAACTTAACAGCGTTGTTGCAAATACTTGGATACCAAATATTTTGATATATATTTGATCGAAACTCGAAACTAATAATGCATACTTGTATACAAAGATTTTATAGGTTTATGTGTATGGAGAAACCTTAATTGAAAACCAAGAGTTCTACTCGAATTTTAACGGTGTGTAACTTTTCTCCCTATTTCTAGAATTTCTGGTGGCCGTTTAAGTATACTTTTTGGGTAACTTTTTAAAACAAATTTCTTTGAAATGCAATACGAGTCTTCCTTTAACAATTTTAAATTTTTTCAACGAATTAAATTGTTTTTTGCCTTTATATGCAGCATGTCTCATAAAATGTTACAAACTGTGTTTTCCGAAACGATTGCAGATATGGATTTGAAAATTTGATGTGTTAAATGGGAATAACATTTTGGAATATATCAAATTTCAGTGATGAGCCTTTTAGGGATGGAAAGGGTACAAAAAACCATTTTTCAAAAACTAGACTGGTATATTTTGATTCTTCCTATGGCTGTTATTAAACATCACAGCTTACATTTGAAACGTTTTCTTTGTTCTGTATAGCCCAAAACTGATAGCAAAGAATACTTTTCTTAAGGATAACTTGGGAATAGGTCGAAGATGATTAGTGTTCTAAATATTCTTGATTTATCTTTAGAGATAAAAATATTTAGATATTTATTCATTCGTTTTACCATACCTTCCTAATCGTGATACCAACATTCTTGGAGTCATAATTGCACAAGTGTATTTTAATATTTTTCCAAAGAGAAGAATATTTATTCATATATTCAATATAAATAATTCTTATGTAGAATTTTTCTCTTTTATTCGTTTCTTTCCAGAAAAAGAATGCAAATGGTGTGTTTAGACTGAAGATCTTGGTAGTGACAGAATTAGAAAATATTGTTTAAACATTATTTTTTTACTATATCCAGAGCAATAGAGGCAATGGCATGGTGAACCAATTCATTAGACTTAACACCATTGGATTTTGTTTAACGCATAAATAGCATAAGTAGATGTAATTCTTGAAAAATAACGTAAATAGTAACCATTCTTCTCAAATTACTAAGGAAGGGATGCTCGTTATAGACCCATACATGTACGAAACCTTTGTGTGCATTATTGGTTTTAAGGAACATGAAACATCCAAGCGTGTCTTATTAACTTATCAATTTGTTGCAGAATATAGATTCAAGTAATTTCTGTTTTCATTTTGTTCACACTACTTGCAGACTGCCACGCAACATCAGCAGCCAATGATGAATCCTGGACTTCCTCCAACATATGCATACTTTGCATATGGCAGTGGAATCATGCCAGGTGCTTTCCAATATGGAACTCCCACTGCTATTTATCCTGTAAGTCGGTTAAAATACAAGTAATGAACCATTTGTTCTTTCAGGCGATCAAAAGAAACATTTTCGTTTAATTTTCCGAAACAATTTATTACAGCAGATAGCTACAGCCGGTAATGCGGGTACAAACAGTGCTGCATACAGCGCTAAACCGGGGAGTTACGGTTCTGGATATGGAGCTGGTGCAAACTATGATGCTCTAGCATCTGCAGGTCCGTCTGCAGAGTATAAAGGTGCAGGAAATAGTTATACTAATACACAGACTGGTAAAACAGGAACATCTACTGGAAATACTAACACTGGCGGATCATCTGCAACTGATATAAGTGCAACTATGTACCCGAAGACTCATGTGACGCTTGGTAAAGTGAATGTAAGTTTTTTTTTTAGTAACTATTAAAATTAAGTTTATTTTACTTGGATACTTTGGGGCGGCCTCGACAACTCGAACTAAGCCTTCAGATACGGGAAGTCATAAATCAAATTCTAAAAATCGACATTATTCCGCCCGAGCTTAGGCTTGTTACGCAGCAGTTTTAATGTTGCTGAACTTCACAGTGTTATTACCAGTTTCAATCTACTGACTGATCGAAACTGTTCAGTTTGAAATGGTTTATCCCCAAAGTGTTAAGTGTTAATTTCCAATTTTTATAGATAATAGTTTGGTTGTTTCATAAATATAACATTTTAATAAGAATATTAATGGTTCCCCTAACGTAACAATTTGCAAAAATCATTTGTTTGCATTTTCCTATAGTTTAATATCCTAAAAATATATGCCTGAAGCATTACGACCGAATTCAAATTTTTAGTAAAGCCAGATGGTATGGAATATTATGATGCAACTATATGCTCACCATTGCATGAAAATATAATGCGGTGCCCTTCTGTATGAAAGACCTCTCAAGATGCTTCATACAGGGTGTCTCAACATAAAAAGGCCACTTAAATATCTCTTCAAATTATAAAAATGTAAACAATTTCTTTTATATAAAGTGAATGACTTTAAAGGACCAATACTTACAAAGAATATTTTTCTTTCAAGGTAATTTTTTCAGAGTTTTCAAGGTTGTCAATGTTTGCATACAACTATACAGTATATGTATTACATTTTATTGAATCTCCAAAAATTGAAGCTTTATTTCGAAAAGAGTATAATACAAATTGCTTTAGGAAAATAAATTTCACAGCTATTAGCTGTCTTTATATACGAATTTTCACAGAACAGATTTTAGAAAATGTATTTACTATTTCAGTAAGATATTTGTTGCAACACGAAAATGACAAATCATTTTCTGAAAAAGTATTACTACAAACTTCCATTTTTGAATATAAAAATTATTTAGAGATCATGTTATTATACATTTGTAAACTTATTTTGCTATCAGCTACACGATGCAATGTAAAAAATAGATAATATTGTATGTATTGGTTCCTTGATACCATTTTCATTACATAAAAAACATTTTTGTTCCCAACAATAATTCAGAGATATTTAGATGACTTCTTTTAGCAGGGACATCCTGTGTTGTGTATATTATCCTTTAGAAATCTGGAATAACCGATTAATTATAATTACTTGTTATACACTATGAAACAGTATCTGAATTTCTTTAAGTTAAACGTTTGTGCGTTTTACAAACTGAGGATACTGAAAAAAAACAGTTTAACCCTTAAGTGAACTATTGTACTCTCAAATTTATGGCAATCATTATTTAATAAACACCAAAACCAATAGTTATTTTAGGAATGTTTCCAAAACAGACCATTAAGAAAATGTTAATTTTTTATTCAAATAGAAGTCAGGTGTTTAAAACGAAGTAGTTAAAAACTTTTAAGATTTATCTCTTGTGGTTACAAATAACCATTATGAATTACTAAAATTTTTCTATTATCATTGATGAGAATGACTTTCTTGGTAGCCGTTAATCATTATAGATGACACGAGTTTTGTATTAAATATAGATATAATATAATTGAAGCATTGCATTTTTAAAGTACATTTCGAAGGTCCACCTAAGGGTTAAATTTGCGTCCAACGTATTAAAATCTACAAAGATTGTCTGTTTATTACCCAAATACAAAAAATTTGGTATTAGTCAGTGTAATGAACTTTTACGAAATATGAAAAATTAAAACAAACTTCTGATGTGTAAAATACATTAAGCGTAATGGATAGATATAGATATACTATAATGATATTTCAAAAAAAGATAATGGTAATCCTATGTTATTTCAGTCTTATGACAAACAAACTTTTCACTCGGCAACTCCTCCGCCGTTTAGTCTGACCAGCAGTCAGAACGCTGGTTTGCCTAGTGCATACGGAACACATTTGTTTATCCCGACTATGCCGCATCAGTTGCATCAGCCACTTCATCAAGATGGTGGTAGTAGCACAGGCCAAAGGTCAAATACAAGTTCCCAAAATAAAGCTCAGGCAAAACCTGGATACAGTCCTAGCTACTGGGCAGGAAGCAATTAAATAATTTTGAATTGCACAAAGAAACGAAGAGGAAGGAACACCATATCTAGACAAATACAACTTCGCCATTGTGATACACGGTGGTGTGAGAGATATGGACATTGACATAAATGACATGAAGAAACACGAGATAAGACATTTCTTTTTTGGTGAAACTAAATGAATCTGGTATGACACGAGTTACGGTAAAATATAAGATGAACCTTAAACATGTGGAAGAATTAAGCAATTTTTATCGATTGTATGTTTCATAGGGTGAAACATTTCTTTTACATAAATTCATGCAATGATTGGTTGAAAGAGAAGAAAGAGATGCATACTTTTTTAAATAAGTCTTATTGATTTCATTATACTCACAGAATTTAAAAACATTATGTTGTATTTTAAACAAATTCTTCCTCATGTTATATTACTTATGATTCATCAAATGCATTAGAAATTATAATATACATATCGCTCCTTTGAAAACGGAATATGTATATGAAAAGAAAAAGAACTTTTGGAACAGTCACATGCGGCGAGAAAAATTGCATAGTTCTTCCTATTGTGAGACGCACTCGTGCCAAATAAACTGCATAGCGTTTTGTAACGCTAAAGACCGTGGAATGCATGATCGTACATATTTGTCAAGACGAAGAAGGCAAGCAGACTTTATGTGGTATGTTGAAACACTATAAAGGGAAAAAATCAAGATTTGTGAGTAGCATAACTCTCGTGTGAAATACTGGAAAGATGATCTAGAAGAGTAATTGACTGTTAAATCTACTCCCGATCTCCTATCTGTATACTACTGTGCAATTGCGAATATACTGCATCGACTGCAAAGGGTGATAGTTTTTTTTGTATAATGTAGGCATCTCGGCTCACTAACATCTAAAGTGCTTCTTTACATGAAAACAAAGCACCCCGTTCGTGATGAAACGTAAAACTATACTATTGTAAATTACGATAATTGTATGTATTTAACCATGGAACTTCAGGTATATAAAGTTATAATCATCATAATGTTGTCACTTTTGGTATTTAAAAAAGAAAAACACGAGTGTATAATTGCACTAGTTTCGCATTCTTGCGCGCACCCATATTATAAATGTATTTGTTTAGTCGCTTTTATACGTTTTCTCTCTTTTTTTTTCTCTTAGTTACCAGAATTTATCGACGTTATATTTTATTAACGAAAAGAATAGCTATGAAACCAAAAAGGGAAGATACCGTCATATCATGTTTTCAAAGAGCGTTGGATTCACAAAACGAGAACGGTACTTATTTAATTGTATTTTTATGTTTACGAAAAGCGGCGTTGCAGGTTAATTAGTGCCACAATTATTAAAAGAATCGAGCAGATTTCAATAATTTTCTTCTTGTGGTGCCTTCAATAAAATTCACATAATAGAGTTCAAACGTCTGCTTTTTGCAGAACTTCTCACATAACACTTTTTACAATCCTTTCATACTGTAAGTTATATTATTGAGAAACATTTACCTTAACCCCTTACTCATACATTGATTCTTACTTAATGCTCTATATCATTGACATAATTTATAACATAGAAAGTAATAGTTGTCGCTTTAGTTTATTAATTGACTTTGACAGTTTTTTTTTATTGTTTCATTTGCAACGAGAAGATTGTTTCTTTCGAATTTATTATCTTGGAAGAGATTCAAACAGTTTTTTATCACTGATCCACAATGTACGGTTCGATACGATATGTCTGGATATGGACGAACGATGCTTTTTATCAACAAATAATTTATAATTATTATCGAGTAATTATTACAGCTTTAATAGTAACCTTTTTGAAGTTTACTATGTAAGGATGTTCTACGGATACGGAGGAGAATTTAAGACACGTACTATGACATTCTATTCGATGTTTACATGATGTATAGTCCAAATAATAATCTTATATGTCTACGCCGTAAGTTCTACGATTTCTTTTTTTTTTTACTTTTTGCTTTTGATTCGTACTCATTTCTAGGATTTGCTTAAAAAACACGAAACTGTAATATTTGTTAATACGTAAATAAAAGTGAATTTTAGTTGATCAAAATAAGAGTATTGAGTGAGCTTGATTGTCGAGTATATAGTTTCGTGAGAAAAAGAGAAAGGGAGAAGAGAAGGAAAGGGGGGAGATGAACACGCCCGCAAATTTTTCCGTTGATGAAAAGATGAGCGAGTACCAGACTACACAAACCAATGTTTACAGTTTTTACAAATTTGATATTACAGCGATTTCGAAACGAGATGTCGATGTTAGTTGTACTAACGAACGTTCACTTTAACTTATAACCCCTTTCAATTAGATTGTAATGAATCAAAAAGGACACAATTGTCGATTCCGTCTGTTCAAGAAGACACATTATTTATGCCGACAATGAAATGTAATGTACAGTTATAAAGCGAAGAAGTTCTAATACGAAGAAAAACACGATACATTTCATGGACACGAATCACATTTTTAGACGGATACTTTACATTTTTGCATTGTGGATAGAAGTCATCGTTACGAATTACTTCTCTCGCGAGAAATGTAGGGATATAAAGCGTTCTCACGAGGTGCTATTAAAATATTTACGATTTAGTGCGTGTACTATACATGGGGAATAAAGTGTTTTACCGTAAATCGTCAAAACAGCATCGAGAATCGCTGATACGTGGATGAAGTAAATAACTGTAAGTAAAATATCGTTAGCAACTGCATATATATATATACATATATATAATATTATATATATACACAAATTTGAGTAACAGCGGTATGGACAGGTACATTTGAAAATCGTGGGAGACCAAATGTAGAATAGCTCTCTTAAAAAAAAAAATGTAAATGTGTAATCAAAAGCTTTCGAGTAACATCAATTCTGTTGTCTCCGTAAAAAATGCCCCGATACACAAATTACTTTTATCGATTACAGAATGTTCCGAGAACATAATAACTTCGAAATATTGTTCCTTGAAAAATAAATCTTACAAATATACGTACGATTTTGAATGGTTGTCAAAAATATTACTGATTGCATTTAAACGATACCTAATCGTTTTTAGGAATAAATATGCGATTAGGTTGAGATTGATTAACTTGTTATTTTACAGGTAAATAGTGATAATATTTTGTTGACGCCCTTAAGTGTTACATTATTGTATTCAATCAATCATCTGAAATCGAAAGTATATTTTCACGATTTATGTTATGTTAAATAAAATGCCGAATTTTTGAATGACTCTGAACATCTAACGATCTTGAACAACTTCAAATATACATGCCTATGAGAACTATACCTACATGTGGATACACTCGCAAACGAGATGTGTTCAAGTGGTCGGAGCAATACGACTAACAAAGTAAATATACTTTTCAGTTTCATATCAATATATAGTTTAGAATATTTTTCACTTCTTCTGTGCGCTCAGTCGAGCTTACGGGCAAAGATATTAACTGTACCGTATAACAAGACAAAATAATAAAAAGAATGCAAAATATTTTAAGGGAAGAGAAAATGTAAACGACATGTGAAATTCAGATCAAACAGTTTGTTCTCGTAATAATTATTACACAATAATTTTTGTATTTTTGTCAAGTATTAATCTATAAAACGAAAATGCAAAATGCATTATGCCATTACAGCTATTAATATTATAATTAAAAAGAAAAAAAAATAGCTACTACTGTGTATAAATATGAATATCTGAAAATAAATGTATTAAAAGAACCCTGTGACGTACAAGTATCTTCCCAGTAAGCAATTTGCTATGAATTTGCCATCAAAACTTGTCGACAAATTCCGACGCATCTGTTGCAAAGTTTGCACACGCAATTCTATGCCAAATCCATGCCAAACCTTGTCCTCGCGAAGAGGGCAGATCGGTCGAACTAAGAGCAGACCTAACCTTGCTCCACCTTACTCTAAGAGTAAATATGGGGTAAAATCGGAGTAAACCTTGTTGTAGGAGGAAAAACGGAATTGTATTCAAACTTCAAAATTATATGATTTTAAATTTCATGTACTTTTAATCATTTAATTCCGTTTTCTCTCCTACAGCAAGGTTTACTCCGATTTTGCCCGATACTTACTCTTAGAGCAACGTTAGATCAGTGTTGGGATATTGCGCGGGTTACACGCGCATGCGCGAATAAATGCAGGAACGTATGTACGTCCTAAGTTTATGGGGAAAATAGAGGGGGACTGTTATTGGCGGGAACCCATCGGAAAAGTGCAAGACGACACGACGAGACGAGCGTCATTCGAAAATGTTAATATATTCAATTGTTTAATAATGGCAACTATTGGAAAAGGAGCTACAAGGAAGCGTAGAGCACAACGCTTCCAAAATTCTTGGTTGGAAGATGATATCTTTAAATTATGGTTAGCTCCTTCTTCAGTAGAAAATAAAGAGCTTTGTATTGCATGCAACAAGACTATCAGATGTAAAAAATCAGATTTTGTGGAATTATGCGGGGTGACCAAGGTACCCCATTTTAGCTCAATTTAGTACTTTACTGACGCTAAAATTGTCGCGCATGCGCGTGTAACCCGCGCAATATCCCAACACTGCGTTAGATCCGCTCTTACTGTGACCGACCTGCCCTCTTCACGAGAGCGAGATTTAGCATGGTTTTGCCAAGGACAGAATCGCCAGATCAGGGGAATTGACTCAAATTGTGGAGAAAAAGTTACCCTCTCTCTGCCGATACCGCATTAGTCACGTGACATTTTAGCTGATTCTGGCGTAGACTAAATGAGTCGCTTGGAGCAGCACTAATAAGTATTCCGATGGCACCAGGGGGTATAAGCTGTAATGGGATAAATTTAATCACTAAACTTCCGCCCTGAGTTGTACGTAGCGCTAGTGTTCTCCATCACGTGATGAGGGCGCATGCGCAGTGATCCACGCTGATCACCCAATCTTCGGACGTGAGCACTCCTTCCTTTTTGACAGGTGACAGTGTTGTTTACAAATTTCGAATGAATAAAACAAAAAGGAAATAGAAAAGCACAAAAAAATATTTTTCACATATTGCTGTTTACAACAGTCAAGATATCTTTTTTATAGAATATGTTTAATTAAGTAAGATTGTCGATGTTAATAGGTTAAGTACTAAATACAATATTGTTTTGATTAATAAAGCTCTATTAGAGTTGTGTTGTAATGTTATTGATTTAAAAATACATACTATGAAATGGTTACCATGTGTCATCAACAAATATTTGCTCTTGATGCTAAATATAATGCACAACGTGTAAATAAGCTGCCTTGTTTAGGTTTGTATCTTTTATCTTGAATTGAAACATATATTATTATATTCAAATTGTAAAATATTGTAATTACAGGAATGCTTTACATTCGCCGTAGAAATCAGTTGCTAAAGGAAAAATTTTGTAAAGATCCAAAAGTCTGTGAAAAGTATTTAAAATTAAGAGCAAAATTGTTATTTTTGCGATATGGTGAAAGTTTGGAACAAAATAGTCTTGGAAGTCATGCCACCGAAGAGGAGAAGTTGGAGACTAAAACGAAATTATGTAGTATTCAAAGAAAATCGATAGCTGAAAATTTTGCATTTGATGGGGTGCATCATGTTTTTGATCAACACAATGCACCTGTAACAATGCTAAAATTTGCAAATAATGACAAATCAAGATTATGTTGTGCATCGTTAGATGGACTATTATCGATATGTGAAACTATTAGCACACCACCAAAAGTAATAGCATTATTGAGAGGCCATAAGAAAGGAGTTACTGCATTAGATTGGAGTATTAGTAATGATCTCATAGTTTCATCTTCATTGGACTGTACGATAAGACTATGGAATGTGGCTACAGAAACTAATCCAGCTTTCTTACGAGAAGTTAAGGATCAACAGAGAGCAGAAGTATTATGTTGTGGATTTGTACCTATAAATAATAATTTAGTTATAGCTGGCAATTCGCAGGGATATGTACAAATCTTAAATATATCTACTGGTATATATACACGTGGTGGTTCTTGTAAAATTGGAGGAAAAGTTAGTTTCTTTTAACCTTCGATGTAAAAAAAAAATAGACAAGGAAAAATAGAGTTGAATAATTTTAACATGTTCTAATTTGATTTAGATTTTATCATTAACTTGTGAGGGTAGTGGTGGTTTAGTGATATGGGCTGGAAACGATAGAGGAATTATTATGTCATTTCAATTAGAACCAGGAACTGGACGATTGACAAAGTTACGTAGGGTACAAGAAATTGGTGGAATGATAACGAGTCTCTCATGGCGTTCATGGTTCTCAAAAAATGCTCCATGGCCAGCACTTTTAGTGAGCAGTGCTTGCAATGCGATATTGTTATATCATATCACTGATAATCAGGGGTCTTTGTCACTTTGGACTAAATATCCAATAAAGCATAAGTAATTTACACCTTGAATACAATAATTATAGTAATATAATGAAGTTATAGAAAGTAAAGTATGAAATATAATTTTGTTCTTCTTTTACAGACAGTATTTTGTTAGATCTACTTTTGGCCCTCAAATGGAGTCGTGTTTGATAGCCACTGGTTCTGAAGATGGCACAATTCACCTACTAGATTCAGCTAGACAAGGCAAAGCAGTAAAGATTAATCGACTTGAGGGTCATGCAGCACCAACACTTGCATTATGTTTTAATTATGATGAATCTCTTTTTGCATCTGCAGATCATCAAGGGCTTATTATTGTGTGGCGTAATCGACAGCGTCATATATAAAGTTTTCAGTAAAATATAAAATAGTATTATTAAATAAATTTATTACGAATGCAATTGTTCCGTTTTAAATATTTATTGTACAGTCTAGAATAACAATTTTTTCTTTTCTGACTCTGTAAAAGCTAATTTCTCTGATTACCATTCTTCATGTTCAAAAAATCATATGTTTTAACGCTTATTTAATAGTTTATAGCTAGTAAATATTATAAAGAAATTAAGAATTTATAGTTGTTATGTTTAATTCAAAACTTATAAATTTTATAAACAAAATATATGTACAGAAACAAAAAATATATAAATATTTCTTATTACTTGCATAATTAATTGTATAATAGAAGCATTATGTCAAATTTTCTATTGATTGTATAACTTTGTCAAAAAAAGTTGAACAAAATTGATATTGTATTCAATCACTTGACAAGACTCCATTCAATTTATAGTTTACAAGATTAAAATGCTAGTTGTGAAGACTCACGGAATGGATAATAATTAATGGTTTGGGAAATAATAACTGAGACGCATGTTCTGAGCAACTAGGTAAGTTTCTGTTCTGTATAACAATATATTAATTGTTCTCTATTAATACTCTATTATATGTTATAATGAGCACAGAATTAGCAGTATTAATAGTAATAATAATAATAATAATAATATTAATCCTATTAGTAGAAATCGCATAATAATTGTTGTGCTATTAACAGTAACTGTAGAATGTAAATTCTTAATTTCACATATTAATATGAATGAAATGTAATAGTGCAGGTGCCAAATATATTAACTTATTGGTTTGAAGGAGCATTCTTACTATTATGTTCTATGTACTTTGCCTTTAAACTATGATTTATTTTTATTTACTATAGCAATATTGAGAGCTTTTTTCAAGGTATTTCTTATGTAGATCACTTAATAATTATTAATGTATCATTGGTATTCGTCATTTTCATTATAGCATATTTTCAATAAATATACGTACTTCGTCAAATTCATTATTTAATACTATATTGACATTAAACAGCTTTCTCGAGAGTTTTCTCGCGCACTTCCGTACATTTAAATTTTATCGTATTCTCATTTTTGTTGTAAAAGATTATCTAAACATTAAAAATGGTTTAAAAGGCTACTTTAGGTGCTTAAAAAGTGTTATAAAAAAATTAAAAATATTTTAAAATAATATATAACAAAATATCGTAGCATAAGTTTAATAACATTTTCTTGTGCTATTTTATCTGGTTTAACTAACTTGATTTATCAGATCAATTGAAGCAAAAGTGCACGCATTTGTATCAATCACAATTCTAATGACGGTAAAAGTTAATATAATACAATATATATTTATAAAAGTATTTATGCTTCAATAATATAACTTTGATCTAAAAATCGACACTGGATTAATGTATTGTTTCTTATTGAAAATTATAATACTTTTAGAGTAGAGAGCCGTTTTTTTCTACTGGACTAATTTTACAACGAATGTCGGGACCCCGTGAATTAAGAAATTATGTAACTTTATAAGCAAATATCCATAATAATATATATATATATATATATATATATCAACAAAACAGACCTACTCTTGGGTCGCGACAGAGTATAGTCGTAAAAGATGAAATCACTGCTGGGAAGGATGCATGTTTTGTTTCAACCTTTAAAAGCATGAACGAGAAAAGTCTATATTCTCTTGATGGAGTTATTTTACTCTCTAGTATCAAACTATGCCACGAGCGAAAAGTAGGTTTGTTTTAAGAATTACTATTTATGCTTGTACACAAAGTTTCATAATATTTTAACTTTACGAGTCGCGTGAACTCCCTTGTTAATGTAATCCAATGAAAAATATCATATCGAAAGATAACAATAACAAAAAATCAATGTAAATAATTGTCATATATCATTAACTAAAATAATAACATTAACTTACACAGGCACGAATCCTCGGGTAACAATTACATACTGAACGATCTTTAATCAATATTTACACGCGAAACGAAACCTTTCATTTTTATGTAGCCTTTACAAATCGATTGTCAGCTACCTAAAAGTAGCGATTCGTATTTGCATTAACGCTGTGAAGCTAACTGTATAAAAAATTATGTTAATCTTAAGCTCTATTTATATCGATACATTTCTATACAACAAAGAAAGATTTCATACTTAAACGTGAAATACTATAAACAATCAATGAAATTTCAGCCGTAACATAAAAATTAGCTACATCTTATGTACACATAGAGCCTTATGTATAATATTCGAGATTCAATTTACATACAATGATCTTGCTGGTTTAAGAAATCATTGTAATTTTGCAACGAAATTATTTCGGACGGACTTCGGCTAAAGTATTCCCTTTAAAAATTTACAATTAGCTTTGCAATACGTTAGTCGTCGATTAAAACACTGCACTTATTGGTGGGTTCAACATTCCACTGGCTATCACATTGGGCACTTTTTGAAGAAGCTGGATCAAGACTTCTCTCTTGTTGAATATCACGGAGAGGCACCGTTGGCGAAAGATCATGGTTCAAAGAGTTCGGTAGGATACATTGGTCTTGTATAAAGTTTATACTTTCTGCTGATTCCGTGAGCTTGTGTTTGTCTTCCAATTGTTCAATATCATCCTGTTTTATCTGTTTAACGAAAAGAGAGGGTGTGCCGTTTGTAGACAAGTTTAATTTCAAACGATCTCTAGTGTGTCTGAGTTCCCCTAACTGATGTTGCTGACCATGGGCATAATCATTTAATAATTCTATTCTATTCTGCTGCACTTCTTGGTGACCACCATCTACTTCATCTGGTTCATCATTAACTGATGTAGCAGCACCAGGGAAGAATTGACTCACGTATTTACTGTCACTTGTTTGAAATTGAAATGGACGATTTGAACTGCTCACAAAAAATTCTTCGCTCCCTACAAGAGAAATAAACTTCAAAGTATTATACAAATAACACATAAATGTATTATATCTTCCCTCCCAATTTTCAATTTAATATAGAATTTTTTCAAGATTATTCTTTAGTGAATTTTCAAATTCATCAGTTTGTTTCAAATAGAACTTCATATTTTTTCCGATATTTAATCTCGAGATATTTGCGTATGAAAAATAAGGTATTCAATATTTTTGGATTACTAGGATCATAAGGTTCGTTTTTTATGCCCTATAAAGATACCAAAGAAAAAATACGGAGTTCCGTTTAAAAGTATACATATAATTTTGAAAACTCATCATCTCGGCCTTAAAATTTCCTTGAAAACAGAGTAACTTTTTGAAAGTTTTTCCATATAACAGTGAATAAAGTAGGTAGTTAGATCATTCGATCTAGTTAAGGAACCCTGTATATATGTATACCATAATTTGAGAGAAACAGGGGGGGACATTTTATATAGAAGAAAGTAAAATAATACATATTAAAACGTACCAGTATGGTTACCGTCATCATAATCCAGAGGATATAGATCTAATCGTGGTTCATCTATCATTTCCTCCCAATCTAAAAAAAAAGATATATACTTCCATAAAAATAAAATCATCTCCTTACTAGAAATTATACTTGTTGCTCAAATATTACTTAAATGTAAAATTAGTAAAATATAGACACACTACCAGCATATGAAGTAGGCTCCCAGGTGGTAGACGTTTCTCCTTGAGTATCGGTTGCTAATGTTTCCTTCGGATATTCGTATACGCAGTGATAGCGTTGCTTCTTGAACCAAACACTCTTCTTTTGATCCTGGACAAACCGCACATTGTCGATCCGATAAAAATGGTTAAGCTATATCTATATTTAACATATATTTAATATGTGAAAAGTACATTTGCTAAATACCTCAAATTAAATCTGGAATAGAAACATTCATCAGAAGAAGGTTAAAATTATATGAATTACTCTATGTACAAATAAATGATACACCTACCGATTCGTCCTAGCCGCAAAATGGAGGACAAAAAATTATAAATGTTTATGCTACATTAAGATAAAATAGTAACAATAATAGCTGTTGTAAAGCTTACGCCAGATTTTAATGTTTTGTCTGGAGATCTTAACGCGGAACGATGCGGAGCTAACGTTGCGTTCCAAGCTGATGGTGTAAATTCTTCTTCTTCCTCGTCTTCTTCTTCTTCTTCTCCATCTTCTTCCTCTTCTTCCGCGTCCATCTCATCTTCAATATCAGCAACCACTGCTGATCCTTCATTAGGATTAGCCAATATACTTCGAGCTTGAACTTGTTCAACGTGCGGTTCATTGTACCTCTAAAAGGCATTGTAAAATGATCACTGCATTGTTAATCGCTTTATGTTTAATATAACATATGAACATTAAAGTACCTTCCAAACAAATTCACCGGAACTAGAACTATTATCTTCATCCTCTTCTTCTTCTTCATCTTCTTCCTCATCTTCTTCTTCCTCGTCTTCGTCTTGACTACCCCATCCATGTTCAGTTCCAAAACTTGTTGACATTAGGCCATCCTCTACTGGTAATGGCAAGGGAAGTGGAAAAGGTGGAGGTAATTGTTGCCATTTACATTCTTCTTCGGGACTTGGCAAAGGGGCTACTCCACTTCCAATCATGATATGTGACTTTTCATCGCGAGAACGTACCACCGAACAATTGTAATCTAAATTTTCTTCTTCAGAAAGATCTCCGTTTGTTGTATCTCGTTCATCGTCGTGTAATCTCTCTCCTAAACCTTCCAATAAAACCATTTTGTTAGTCCGAGTATCAACTAACAGCACATCGTCCGATACAGCTGATTCTCTTGAAGTGATTGACGTATCTCTCGAATTTGACATTAAGGATTCTGATGTGAGAGTACTTTCTCGTTCTTCTTGGATTGGACTAAGTGGAGTACCATATATGTTATACCTGTATGTAATATAAATGACTGTTTAATGTAGGTTTATAAATAAATGATTACATTAATAGAGGATCAAAAAATAGAAATTTAAACGATTAAAAGTATAAGAAATACCTTATTGAAATACCCACTCCTCCACTACCCTGATTCGATGTGTCATCATTATCTTCATCATCATCATCATCCCATTGTCTATTTTCTATATCGGTAGATAAAGAAGTATTATCATCAGCATCATGCATCTCCAAAGGCTCTATAACAGACATTTGAGCATGAGGCAACTTCTCTCTCAGTTCATTTCGAATTGCTGTAACAAACTCTTCCTCCATACCAAATGATACATAAGAATTATCACTACGTAAACTCATTGTAGAACTATCTTCCTCTTCATCATTTATAGTTGCATTTTGATTGTGATATTTGTCTTCAATTTCATTTCTATTGTCAGTTTCGATTTCGTTTTCAATTTCATCTGTATTTTCATCTGCTTTTTCAGTTTCATTTCTATTTACACTCTCATCTTCAGTTTCATTTCTATTTACACTCTCATCTTCAGTTTCATTTCTATTTACATTCTCATCTTCAGTTTCATTTCTATTTTCACATTCGTTTTCAACTTCAAATTTTTCGATTTCAGTTTCAATTTCATTTTCCTCTTCATTCTTGTTATCATTGTTAAATTTGTTTTCTTCCTCCACCTTATTCTTAGTTTCAATTTTGATTTCTTCCAGTGGTTGATGCGTACTTATACATTCCATGTTCATTGATACAGAATGATTCTGTAATTCTGCGATTCTGTGATTCTGCATTGAATCTTTTTGTGGAGAAGTAATATTAGTGTTATTTAAATTTTTTAGTTCTATATGTTTTTCATGTGTAGGTATAATTTCTGTCTCGCCTTCTTCTTCATCTTCTAACACGTATTTCACAGCATTATTTTCTGTTGAATTAACGTTTATAACATCACCTTTATCAATTTCCGTTTCAACTATGGTATCTACAGTTTGCAAAGAATCAGACTCCTCATCATTTACCTGATGCATTCTACTACCTATACTTTTAACAAGAGATAAATTTTCAGATATTTTTTCAGAACCTTGTAATGTTGTGTAGTACTCGGCATCGAGAATTGCATCTAATTCAAATAAAATCTGTAACTGTTGTTCTTCCGTACATGTTGTTGCGATTGCAGTAGAATCATTAATAGAAGGTGGAGCAACTGAAGATGAGCAAACGTTTTCTTCCTCTTCACAAGATTCTTTATCTCTGAAACCAGAATCAGAACTTTGTTCATCATCTGGAGTAGATAATTGCTTTCTTTCCTCTTCTTCATCGTTAGGTATACATTGTTGCTCTATGTCCATATCATCGACATTAGAAAATTCATCGCCTGGATTATATGCAGAATATTTTGTTTGAAATTGTGGAGTACCTATTGCAGATACAGAAGTTACAATCAATTCTGGCGTATCGTTAGTTAGTTGTTTAGAAGAAGTCTCAGTATATTCATTGAATTCACCTTCATACAAGAAACCAGGAACTTTCTTTTCTAAAGCAGAATCCAGTGCATGATTCCACAATTCAACATCAACTACGTGATTTTCAATTTCTTTGTAATTAACCGAAAAATTGTTAGAGAAGCAGGTATTATCATTGCTTTCATGTTTAGATACATCATTATATTGAGATTCAATGTTTTCTTGTAATGTTTCAGAAGAAGATGCAAGATCAGGTACAAAACGAAGCAGCGGAAAGTCGGGACTTCCTTTTGACAAAAGTCTTAATACATGTTTGTCACTACGAGCTTCCATGGTTGTAGGTGCGATATCATTGGTTTCTATGATCGATTCGTCATCATCATCTAATGATAACCTTAAAATTGGCGTTTGACCCTGATCCATCGTTAACGTTAATAGTTTAGGCCTTTCTGACATATCTAATGTTTTGATCTTATGAGAACTATTATTTGGCAAAGGATCTCGTAACTTTCTTAATGCTTCATCAAATTCGTCTGTGTGAACACTATGTCTAATGTCACTATCACTACCAGTAGCTGGTAATTTCTTTTTAACATGTTTATCTGATACTTGAGTTCCCATTGACAATTCTGCATCAGAATCAAGGTCAATATGAACAAGCACCATTAGATCGGTCACAGATTTCGATTTTTCTTTTACTTTTTCAGTATAAACTCCTTGCTCAATTTGTCTTTTCCAACTTTCTTCTTCAGTTTCAGAGCTAGATTCGTGATGAACAACAATGTTCTTAACATTTGGTACGTTCTTTACCAGTTCAGTCGGTCCAAGACGAAACGAAGATTGCCGTGGTGTGTCATCAACGATTGTAGTCCAATAATCTGAATCAATGCTACCTCTGAGATCCTGTAAGCTAGCACTACGGATGTGTTTAATTTTATTCACTCGTAAATTTTCCCATCTTTGATCAAAGTCTAAGTATTCTGTATACTCATTTAAAAGGACTTGCTTTAGTTCATCCAAAGTTGACCTTTTCTGTGGATTTGAATTCAAACATAAATGAATTGCTTGAAGTATATTTGATGGACAACCTTCTAAGTAAGTCTGTAATACTTGTGTACTGTTCGGCAAGAAATCAGTTCTTAGAGATAACAGCATTTGAATAACTTGCTCATCACTCTTATCATTGTATGGCTTACTTCCCCAAGTAGCAATTTCCCAAAGAAAAATAGCATAACTCCACATATTTGCTTGAGGTGTAATCTCTCTTGTTTCAATAGTAGTATCCGTACATTCTATGCTTTCTGGAGCTGACCATCTTATAGGCAACGCACGATCCCCTACTATGTAATAATCTTCAGGATATTTTTCTACACCAATTCCATAATCTCCTAATTTCGCCGATAAATCTGATGCCACTAAACAATTTCTTGCAGATAAATCTGTATGCACAAACCCATAACTGTGCATATGTTTCAAACCAGCTGCAATATCTAGTGCCATTCGAACTGGAATATTTTCTTTGATAAGTGCATTCTGCGACTTTTGATCATAATTTGATAGCAAAAAGTGTTTAAGATCACCTACTGGACAAGATTCAAATATTAACAAATACGGGTCAGTTTCTAGACAAAGACCCAACAAAGTTAAAATATTTTGGTGTTGTAGTTTTAAATATGGTGTAGCTTCACCAAGAAACCAAGCTTTCTCCTTTGTAGTAGCTTCTTCCGTAAGAATTCTTACAACTACACCTTCATTCTTTGATATTCTTTTACATCCTTCTAAGTCTGCACGACCTTCTACAACCTTTCCAAACCAACCATGACCTAATTCTCTCAAATATTTTAGTTTCTCTCTGGGTGTAGATAATTCATGTGCATCAAACCATTCGCGACAGTAGTCTGGTAGAGTATTAGGATCAGAATCGCGTTCTTCAAAAAATGACGTTGACAGTGGCAATGGTTTAGGTTTCGTGGAACTTTTAGAGCCAGATATAATGTGATCTACAGGTAGAGGCTCAAATTGAACTCTATCTGCAATAGTTAACATACGAGGAACATCTAATTCTAATCCTTCGATGATGTGCTCGAGTGTTGCCTCCTGTCCAATGTTGTTTCCATCTTTGAATTCCTAAAATATAAAACATTCAACATATTCACTAGATTACTTTACCAAAAGAAAACAGAAATAAGCATTCTAAAAACTAAACAATTCAGATGCACTAAACATTAATTAATATTACATATATTTATATAATATTATATTTAGACACAGTTTTAATTACGACATTCTACAGCAATATATAATACTTTGTTACTAATCGTGCAAATATTTAAAACAAGGAAATTGAAAATTTATTATACATTTAGCATATTGTTTTAGTTTAAACAAAACTGACTTTTTGCACATTTAAAAGTAGTAAATTTTGAAATAATAAATTACTATCATCATGTGACTCTTTCCATAAGAATATTGAATTATATCTATATAATCACTCTAATCATATGTAAATATCCATGGTAGATTTTGTTATTTTATTTTTAGTTTATTTTGAATACTCTAATAAAAAGAGTCGACAGTCAACTTTTCAAAATCTATTTTACTAATAATAATGGTCCAAAATTCACATTGTTTATATCATCGATATTACCTGCTTGTACTTTTCTGCTGTGTCCTACAATTAGAAATGTATAAATCATTCTTAAGACCGCAATTAATAATATGACTTTGATCTGGTATACATATATATCGCTGAGAATGACAATATATTACCTGGAACCCTTTTGGTCGTCTAGGTCTTCGACAACAAAGACATCCAACCAAAGTAAATGCTGCAGCAGTTATACCCAAAAGAGCAATTAAATACTGCACCCAATATTGTTCCCATCTTGACGAAGCATGGGTATGTGGAAAATCTGTTGCAAATCAAATAACCTCCAATTCGTTAGATGTCATTAAAATACACGTTGGAACAGGCGATGTACATACCTGTTTGTATTGAAGATGATATAGGATAAGCTGTAAGTGTCGGTAGTCCCACCCAAAACAGCCAACATATCCAACATAATATAATATCCACCATCGCGCATTGAAGCTCTTTAATAATGATCGTGATCCATTTAAGTCATTCTTAAAGTTTTCAGATCCTTTCCAAGTTGGTGTGTAATTGCAAAAGTTGACGGATGTATTAAGTCGTAACACACGTTACAATTTTACGACATACATATCACAACTTTCCGTAATCTCATATTTCTGGTATATCTACACTTTATTGGAAACTAGCTTCGGTCGTACGGAATGCTGTTAAATGATTCTGTCACAGCGACAATAAAATGTTGTAATAGTATGTAAAACAGAAATACACGTTTCTTAGGGAAACCACCTAGGCCAAGCATGGTATGTATCGTGAAATGGATACAATACAATCAGCCACGGTCCGGTTAAAAGGTAGGTGTAAAATCACCACGCTTGCCAAACCCAGTTCTATTCTTGCCCCTCTATTCTCCCTCTCTCACCCCCCCTCCCTCTCACTACTTCCAATGCAGTGATATGAATACATATATATGTATGTACAATATATATGTATTTACTTTGCTAGCGATCGCTCCAGTCTCTGACATTTTGATCAGCACTACATCTTATACAGTTGACTATAAAGTTGGACATTAATCGATTCAAATTGAGGAACGTTTACGATTGAAGAGAATTACTTGTCAAAAATCGCGATTGAATCAATTTGTATATAACATCAGTCGTCAATTACTGATTATAAATATATATAATTAATATTCATCGTCGATAATCAATCGCCAATTAAAATAAAAATTCTACTAAATCGTACACGAGAATATTATTTAATTTCAATTAGTTTGTCTTTTCAATAATTTGTAAAAATGTACTGTTTTTACTTATAAAAATTTTTGTTAATTAGTTAAAATTACAAGTAAAACAACGAATTTATTTAAATAAAGAAATTCTGAGCAATTAATTATATATATATATATATGTGTAAACCTCTAATGGTAATTGTATATTTTAGCTACCATAAATTACATGAGATAGTAATAAATCACAATAAAAGGAGATATATAAACTTTAAAAATAATTAACAATTGTGGAAGTGTCTTATAAATCTATCCAAGTTTACTCTAAAAAATGATTGAATCTTAAAACAATAAAAATAAAAAGCATTAATACAAATGGTCCCATGGTGTAATGGTTAGCACTCTGGACTTTGAATCCAGCGATCCGAGTTCAAATCTCGGTGGGACCTGAGCATTTTTTTTAGCACAACTTATTTATAAAATAGTATATTATTGATGTAAACAAATTTAAATAGAAATAGATATTTTAAAATTTGTTCGTACCTTAAATTTTACATTAGTTATCTAAATATACAAGCTATATTTAACCATCAAGTGTATTTCTTTAAAAAATATAAGTTTTACAAGTTTTAATGTAAGTTTATTTACTGTTAAATATATTAATAATGTAATTTAATTATTATCTAATTGTGATTTTGTTTTAATAATTATTTAGATGTATAACAATAGAGAAGGTAACAATGATAGATATCATTGATACGTCTGTCGCATATTAGAATCGAATCGTAGCAGATTCAGAGGGCATTGCTATCGACTGTCATACCGTCACACGTTACACGGCACATCTCACGATCTCAGATGTGAGCAGATGTGAGTCACATCCAGTCACATCTGATTTCATCAACGGAATGTGATGATGGGTCATAACCTCTACGTAATAATATCATAAGTAATAATATTTCATTATAGTTAATAAAAGTTGGAAGAATAATTTTAATTTATAAATATTGTGTTTATAAAAAGAAAAATATAGACGAATTCTTTCTTAAAGATAATGAAACGTGAATATTAAAGCTTTGTAATTGTAACTAATCAAGAAGTGAATAATAAAAATTGTAATTATGGCTGAGGATTGCAATTCGGTTGTGATAGTTAAAGCAAAACCTATCCGTAAAATTTTCAAAGCACCGGTTAAAGTAAATAAAATTCCAGAGGAAATCTTGAATGATCCTCTATTAAATGCAGCAATTGCTGCACTGCCTAATAATTATAATTTTGAAATCCACAAATCCATATGGAGGATCAAAGAAGTAAAATCTAAGAGAGTTGCGTTACAAATGCCAGAAGGACTGTTAATGTATGCCACAACTATAGCTGATATTATAGAAGAGTTTACAGGTGCTGAAACCGTTATAATGGGAGACGTTACTTATGGTAAAAAATTTTAATTTTTCATTATATAAATTGTGTATTCGCTTAAAAAAATACAAAATATAGAAAGTATTTTGTGAATTTTTCTCTTTGATAATAGCTATACATAGATCTTGCTTTTATGTTCGTTTATTAACAATTAACTAATATTTTTATACTATTATCTAGAATGAAAATGTAGAATATAAAATATGCGATTAATACGTATAATGGGATAGCTCATAAGAATAGATCAGCAATGTTTATATTTAATTTCTTTATGCGAATATAATCTATATGCTTGGATGACAAAATTTTGAAAAAGTTTTGAAATTTTAGAAAGTCTTTTACACAAAATAATTGTAAACCTTTGTATTAATAGAAAGAAACAATCAGCTGTTTAGAACTAATTTCAATAAATACATCTATAAACACTACTGAGATATATTCACATTAAAATATTTTATATAGGAGCATGTTGTGTAGACGATTACACAGCAAAAGCATTAAATGCAGATTTTTTAATTCATTATGGTCACTCTTGTTTGATACCTATTGATCAAACAGTTGGAATTAAAGTACTTTATGTATTTGTAAATATAAAAATTGATACTTCGCATTGCATCGAGTGTTTACAAGCCACTCTATCTATTAGAACAAAAATAGCTCTTGTAAGCACTATTCAGTTTGCTGGAACTTTACAAGCAATTGCATTAGAAATGAAAAAAAATGGTTACGAAGTATCTACACCACAAAGCAAACCACTAAGTCCTGGAGAGGTACTTATAATTTTCTATATAACAGTTTATATTGTCTTCTATATTTTCCAAATGAATTTAAGGTACATATTTTACACAGATTTTGGGCTGCACAGCACCACAAATTAGATGTGCTAATGTTGTTGTTTATATCGGTGATGGTCGATTTCACTTAGAAGCAGTAATGATTGCCAATCCCAAATTGAGAGCATTTCGTTATGATCCATATGAGAAAAAACTAACCGAAGAATTTTATAATCATCAAGAAATGTTGCGAACTAGATTAACAGCTATAGATAATGCGAAAGAGATTGGAACATTTGGACTGATACTAGGCACCTTAGGCAGACAAGGAAGTCTCAATGTTTTGAGAAATATAGAAAATAAAATTAAATTACTAGGCAAAGAAAATGTTATTATATTACTATCAGAAATATTTCCAGATAAAATTAAGTTATTCAACGGTGTTGATGCTTTCATACAGGTAACATTAATTTGTATCCATGACTGTTCACTTCTAAACTAAAAATATAACAATATTTCATGTGAAAAATTATTCAATAGATTGCATGTCCACGATTAAGTATAGACTGGGGTACAGCTTTTGAGAAACCATTTCTTACACCTTATGAGGGAGTCATTGCTTTAAACATGATAAATTTTAACATTGATGAACCATACCCTATGGACTATTATGCTGCTGCTAGTCTTGGACCATGGACCCCAAATCATAAAGAATCGGAGTTAGGAAAACAGATTGATACTTGTTGTGGCAAATGTAAGGATAATACATAAACAATAAAGATTAATTTAAATATAAATTTATACTTTTATAATTCCCCATTTTGTTAACGTGTAATTATTCGTGTCTGATCACTTATAAACAATGGGACAATAATAAATTAGATCGTTTTTTAAATTAAAGAATTCTTTTTGTTCGTGCGACTATTTAAAAAATTTAATAAAATATTGAAAAGAACCATTAATCAGAGATAAATTATTTTTAACATGTTCTATTGTCCATCGAAAGTTACGGAAATTTAATTTAATTGCGAACAAACCGCGTGTGCAAAATATATTGAAAGATATTTCACGCTGTCTTAATCGGGGGTAGTATGATTATAGGAAGATAGAAAGGACCGCGTGGGCGAATTACGTCATACGCCCACCTGTAGCCGTGCACACGTACAAAGCTTATCATATACCGCGCGTGATAAGTGTGTATTAAAAATGAAATTTATAAACATTAGGGAGGTCTTTCTTGCCAATAAAATTTGAAATTGATAAGTATTGCAAACTCGAATTTGCAATTTTTCTAAGACATCGTAACATACATAATAGCACATTTTACGATTCCAAGCTACTCGTTTTATTATTTGGCAACAGCATATTTTAATGAAAATTCAATTGCATGTATACATTTTTTTAATAAAAATATGAAAATTTTAGATGAATTTTATTTATACGAATAGAAGATTAAGATTAGTGATGCATTGTGAGAAAGATATTAAGAAAAGGTCACAGGGTAGATCGCATAGTTCCTGGGGGTGGAAGGCTGTTTCGGCCGCACCCCGGCGTCGCAACGTCAGTCGTCGTTCCAACGTGGCTCAACAAGTACACGCGGTCTTGTGCAGTTATTTCAAATATTCAAAAATGCATTAAAACATCTAAATTACCATTACCTTGTTTTCTATCTAAAAATACACTCTGGTAAAGTTCAACGAAAATTCGTGAATTATACTTTTATTACAAAAATTAAAGTATACTATTATATTTGTATCTTACTTCTCCATTGATTAGCAACTAATAAACATTTTATTCATAAACTGTAAGTACATAAAATTTTATAAACAATATATGTATTTCTTTGTACGAAGTTATCTGCATTATATAAAAATATAAACAGTACTTGTTATTTTTTAATTTCTATTTATTGACCTTGAAAAATATTTTATATACTAAATAATAATCGTTTTACTGTATGTTTTTCAATTCTGTAAGCTATTATCAAGATTTTTAATAATTCAAAAAAAGAAAAACGTAAATAGATTTTGAAATTATGTACATATAATGATAATATCATTAATTGCAAAAGGAATATTTTTGAATGAAATCTAAAGTAATGAACGGAGACAACTGGGAAGAAAACTGGTCTAAACCGCAATCGCAGACTAGAAGAACAGTGCAGCGGAATGTTAAGAGATCTGAAAAGTCAGGCTTAAAATTATCCAAACCATCTAGAAGAACTACACCTAGAGAAAGAACTCTACGAAGATTAGAAAGTAACGAAAGAGAAAGAATGAGAATGCACAGTTTAAACGATGCTTTTCAGGTAAAGATATTTATAATGTTTCTTTTATTCAGAACTATTTATTTTCAAGATGGGACCATTAATTATTACAATTTATAGTCTTTACGTGAAGTAATACCACATGTAAGCAAGGAAAGACGACTATCAAAAATTGAAACCCTTACTTTAGCAAAGAATTATATAGTTGCTCTCACAGATGCGATATGTGCAATGAGAAGTGAAGAAAAAACAATAGATCAACAAAATGAAGTTTCAGAACCTCAAGAGTCATCGAGTAATATGAATATTTGTCTAAATATGAATATACCAATCCCTTCAAAGTCTTGTAGTTAGGAATGTCTTAATTTCTATCTAGATAAACATTTGTGATGTACTATAATTCTAAAAACTGTGCAGGCCTCAAAAATATTGATAATCGCTATTTGATATTCAAATTAATTTCAATATCATGACTGTTCAAAAAACATAGTACTTAAATTTGTTACTGAAGTAACAGCCTAAAGTACCTCATAGTATTATACTAACAGTAAAATAGATGGAACTGTTATTGAGTTAGTATAGAATTCCAATTTTATTTACTTTAATAATTTCAATATTATTTAAAACTATTCTAGTAACTACTGTGCCAAAGATAACTTATATTTTCATAAAAAAGAGAAGAAACACTATTTTACTATTAAAAATTACCAGTATTATTGCATACATATATTATATGACAATTATTTTGTAAATATAAAATGCATGCTATATTCTTCCAAACATCAAAATAAATATTGTTAATGCAGTAACAACAATGTACAATATAATTTTATTGATGTAAAAATATATTTTATGAAATAATGTCTGCTTTTTTTTACATTCATATATAATTAGTAAAGTAACATAGAATATAAACATTTTCTTATTTTTCACTTTTAAGTATAAACTCATAATAGTCGAAATATTTTGCATATATTTTTATTTTATGTAAGTTATGTTATCGTACATAGTGTACATTGACGTGTACAACATGCAGTAATATTGTAATTTATTTAATTCAGATGTTTATTAATTCTAACGACATTATCAGGGGATCAGATAGCAGTTAACATGCTAATAAAGTTCCTATTTCTTTATTAACCCACTGGCGGGTGCGCATATGTATATGTACGGAACTCATAATTAGTTTTTTGCAAAAAAAGTTTTTTTCCTGTGATGAGATTAAACTGGACTCTTATACTACTTCTCAAATGAAGATTTTTATATAATCATGCAATAGAAATATTAGAATTTAGTGTGCAAAGTTTGCATATCAAGATGAAATTAGTCATGTTCAATGGTTCAGAATAACATATGTTACTCAAAACAACAGGAGGCACATATTATGACATCAATGTGATTTTTTCACTTTCAGATATTCTAAATTTTATATTTCTCATTATTAGTGACTTTAACTGGTCGATTATCACCGGTCACCGTCACTGACGTCTGTAACGAGGTCAAAGATTTCCCAAGTATTTGTATATATGCATGTAAAGTATAAAAACAAAAGCATTTATTAACTTATGTAAGCGGGGAGACGTGAGGGGGGACATGCCCCGTCGTCGATCGTCACTCGTCTGAACAATTGGCGTATGTTAATATATGTATAAGGCTTCATGTGTTTTGGAGCATGTATAACGTTTCATTTGTTAGAGCAAGGTTTTTGTTTTGGAGCAGCACCACTGGAGACAGTGCCAGCCGCGACGCCGTACGCAGAAGACGTATTAAAGTTTGTTCATTTTTAACCGGCATTCCCATCAGTCAGATCCCTTTCCCATACCCTACACTTATTATAAATAAGTATTTTGTCACAATAGTGTGTTGGTATTACGAAAAGAAGTGCGCCCGCCGGAATGTTAAAAAAGACTGCACATGTAAAAATAGTTTTAAGGAGGAGAAAAAGAAAAAAAATAAGGAGTTTTTAGGCGCCTTTACTCCTGGGAGAAGTCGGGAAGGCCTTTACCCTCATCGTTGTTTTCAACGGAATTATTCATCGCATTAATGCGGCATCACGGTATTCCGCGGAATAGTTTCTTCCGTCATCACTTTTTCCGGAAGTTCCGGACCATCCAACGGTCCATCTTATACGACCGCTTTCCATCGGACGCTATGGCGGTAAACTGGGCCGATCTTAAACCTGGACAGTCACGGTACCGATTGCAGGAGAAGTCTCCACTGCATTCAAAGTTTGCATTGATGGTGGTGACCCAACCATCAATCGGCGCATTACCAGTGCCCAGCGCGCAAAATCCTGGTGCGGTGGGCGTCCGCTTTCTCTTTAATCCATGGATCTGCATCATCTGAACCACGGAAGACCCTACATTGTTGCAGGAGTTTACAACGGCGTTCACGTTCGCCAAGTCTTCCATACTGTTGCAGGGTTTCGTAACCTCTAAGTATCCAACTAGTCCGGGTACCACTTTCTTCTTAGTAAGTGAGGAGCTCATTTTATATTTCTCCTCCATACTTTCTAAACTGTGATTAACACGTGACATCAACTTTCTTGAAAATTGAAGGCGTCCTTCAAGAGAATCTTCATCCGCAGGCGGGAAGTCGATGCCCGTAAGGGGGAACCGTCCTTCAGGACTAAGGTCCTCGATTGGCCCATATCCCAAGAAATTAACTGTTGGGATCATCTCGGGGCCCATTAATCCAACAGGCAAGGGGCGCCAATCCCTTTCCCTGTTAAGAGTGGCCTCCACTCTTCTTCGCGTAGTAAGCGGGGATACATAACACTCATAGAGGTTGTGGTTTTGGGCGGTCACAGGACCGAACGTCCCAGCATTTGCCCCTTTACGCGGTATGGCTATTTCGGGAATGTTCACCTGAACATGGTTACCAGCGGTGGTTGTTACATGCGTGATGAGTGAAAAGTATTCGCTGATAGGGCTAGGCACAGTGTAATCTAAATAGCCTTTAATATCGCCCTCTCTAGGACGGTAAGCCGTTCGTCGACAGTTAGCATGTCGCAAAATGTCCGCTCTACTAAAAGTGGAAACGTAGAGTAGTCAAGATTATGGCCGTATTGTTGTATGTTGGGTGTCAATGGCCCCATCGGACCTATTGAATATAGGTCTTCGTCCACTTCAGGCATCTGTTTGCGCACCCGGAACTTCGTTAAATCAAATGATTCGGAATCTGCTTGGGGGGGGGGGGGGGGGGTTGCCGCTGATGTTCCAGCCCCGTCCCTCCATTTATCCGACCGGTTACGGTTGTGTTGCTGCCGGCTGGGGGTGATCCTCTTTCCAGAACCGACTGCCGCACTCATTCGTGCGTAATCTCTCGGTTTTCCGCGGTATGCCTGGTTCGCACTTGATTTTCCGGAATTATTCCTCTCCATCTAGATAAAGGGTTCGGAAAAGTAAATTAATAAGATCTCTCAGTAAAAACGACTTTATTTAAACGATATTTACAAATTATACTAAAATAATATACAGAAATGTTAATGTTTTGCGTCAATTTTAAAAATATGTATACTAAATTAATTAACGCCAAAAGAAATCGGCAAAGTTTCTAAATCCTGTAAATTGACCAACACAGCTGTTTGCGTTTCAGAAAATTTTGGAATGCAAATCAACCTTATTGTCTGCCCTTGATTTGCTGTAAATAAATGTTTTACTTCACCATTTTTTTTATCACAATGGAAAAATAAAAATCATTTGAAAATATCCTTACCTGTAAATAGTTTGGTTTCAAATTTATCCATATTGCCAGCGAAATAAATATCAGGACATTCTGTCATAACGAATGGATCGGTATTAAAATATGGATAAGCTGGTACAGTATCTGGGGCAGTTGGTGCATAATGTCTCCATTTTAATGTATATTCTAGCCATGTTAATGGTGACATATTATCAGGTCCAGCAACCTTCATGATATCTAAAATGGGTTGACCACTGGATCCAGCTATGATACGAGAGTTGATGCTACCAATCCAAGGATTTGTAGCTCCATAGAAACTCTTGAATCTGTATCATGTAAATGTAAAGAATATTTCACTATTGTGCGTGAAGTGCGTGGTTTTTCGGTTCACTTGCGCAGTCGTCGTATGAGAGCTCATAGAGTGTATAGTTGCCATGTGCGTTCGTAGTAATAGTATTATATATAAATATATATGTATGTATGTAATGATATTTGGTCCCCTCAGGGTTTCAAATCCATTCCACCACCTCTCCCTTTACCAATCCTCAACTATCGCCTAATTTCCAATTTCAGCGGGACCTACTTTTTATTAAGGTGGGTTCCGAACCACCTATTTTGCCAACAACACGTGAAACGCACCCAGAGGGCCACTTCCCGGCTTTTTACCGAGCGGTCACCCATCCTAGTGCGTCCCCCGCCCTACGCCGCTTCACTTCGGTGATCGAACGAGAACCGGTGTTTTCAGCGAGGCAATGGTCGTTGACATATATTTATGTATTGTTTATGTAATAATACTTGTGTGTGATGTACTGCGTCGAGATAATAAACTTAGTATACATCAGACGTGGCTGTACCACCAATATCATATCTAACAACTATGATAGGAAATAAATATATAATAATACCTGGAGCTTTCTGATAATATACAAGGATGAAACGATTGTTGAGGCAGCATGTGACTAGTTGGGTCAAATTCACCAGGCATTAATATTATAGGGCAACATTGTGCTATAGGAAGAAGAAAATTGTCCAATTTGTGTGCTAGTATCGTAGCCTCTTTGAATACAGTTTCATTGTGGGTATTAGTTTCAAAATATCCTTTATGATTGTAGATTTCTATGGATCCTCTTATACTATTTCCTAAAATAATCTCAGTGTATCACTTGTTTCATATATTTAAATGTTTCAATACATATGTAAATATGTACACAGTAATTCTTATAAAATGACCAATTGAGTTTTCTTTCAAATGAGAAGTAATATGAAAAATTTAATTAAATAAAAGATGTTCTGTTTTAAACGTTTTCATGTCATTTCAAGCTCTAGTGTAAACATAATACTACAAACAGTCCGTGGACAGCTCTAGCTGGTGTAAGCTCAACATAAGAATCACATATTAAACCCTGTATATTAATACCTGCTATAATAATACACACTATAGATGTTACTTCTGTTTGAACCTCTGGACAACCGATCATTCCAGTTACCCATTCAGAGAACAGATTCAAACTTAATGATTGTGTATTATTTGCCAAATCTAAGCCTGATATTATTAAAATCTTCTCTGGTTGTTCTAATGGTTTAGCAATGGTAGTTAGCCTTGGAGTACATCCTGGATAACACCAATCTACAACCTATAATTAACACAGTTTATATATTTCAAATAGTTCATTTGTAACATAATAAAATTGATATTTACATTAAATTCACCATCTTCTAATTGATGTCCAAGTAGAGCACAAATAATACCAGTAATCACATTTTGAGTATTTATGTCATTTCCAACCAATCGAACACGTAAATCATCATCTTCCAAATACAATATATCTTTGAATGATGCATAATTTGCTCTTGGTAAATGAGTCGGTAATTGAAGTTCTTCGCTTAGATCATGCAATACTGATGGCTTTAATTCTTGATGTTTATATAATATTCCTATTACAATATAATTACTATCTTGATTTTTTTCGGAAAGTTCTGACAGCGTAACCACCTCATGTTGGGCTACAATAAAATATTTATTACGATCCTAACCTAAAACGATAACATATGTATTTAATCGAAGTAAGAATGTTTTACCCCATTTAGCCTTTGCATTCTGGAAGAGGTGGCCCTTTAGTGTTCTTAATCTTGCACTATATATACTATTATATTGTTTATCAAAATTTTTTAAATAAATTTTAAACTTGTTAAAATCTTCAAGTTTACACAATTTGCGACGATACGTTGGCGGTGTACGAAATTCCATTATATGTAAATAAATACATAGACAATATAACTTTCTTGAACTAAATAACGTATTTTATTTACATTACGAGAACAAAGAAAGTTAATATTAAAATTACAAAAACAAATGAAAAACATGTGATACCATTTTAAAAAAATTTTTACAGTATTATCAGTAGAGTACTCTATTTAAAGTACTATAAATTACATATTATACAGTGATGTAAAATGTTTTGAAAATTTAAAAATTATTTGTATATTAAATATATATTACGATATACTATTTTTGGAAATAAACGTGTTCTAAAAATGTATTTAAGGATAAAATAAACTTTACTAAATTATGTGATAAATTAGATGTTTATTTTAAGAACGTAAGAAATTGAATGAATGAGAAATCAGCAAAAACATAATAACATTAATTATAACAAAAGAACATTAATACATAGCAACATAAAATCAATAAAATAAAAGATAGTAATTAAAAATAATAGAAATCAAAAAGACCGCTGTTAAGGAAAACAAACAGGAAAGAGTTGCCGCGGATGTAAAATTTGTTTCCTCCTTGAAATGCCAGTAGCGCCACGGCGGAGAGCGGAAGAATCATCTTGACGCTGAGGTGCTACATATTTAAATTTACAGAATAAAAAAATATGATCTGTAGAAAATTATTAAAAGAAATAAAAATATAATAAATAATACATGATTGCCATAAAATTATGGATAATATGGGTTAAAATAATGATTTTAACAATACTAATACTTCATATTGCCATAAATAAGTAAACCAAAGTAACTTCTATAAAACTTTATTTTTGGTATAATTTTATTGACATTTTATGTAGATATTATATAATTTTATAAAGATATGTTTGTAATCATTTTGAGACTATAGCAATGTATGTAAAATAAACTATTTTATATTAACATTAGGTTTTAACCCTCATTTCTCAACTACATTATAAATAAAAAATGTTGCACAACCTTGAATATATAAATATTGAAAAAACAAATTAAAAATACAAACAAGAAAATACATATTATATTAGATTATATATTACCCAATAACACTCTACAATGTATAATATATATTCAGTTAATTAGAAAATTAAGCTGGGTTTGGTGGTAAACCCATTGACCAAGCATCTAGTAATTTTTTATCGTGGGGACCAGCACCTAAGCTAAGCATAAGTCCTGAAAGATCTTCGCTATGGCCACGACCTCGCATAGCGTGAATAACCTTCGCAATGCTACAATTATAATAAAAATTATACTTTTAATTTTTAGGTATGCCACAACAGTATTTTAAGACAGAGTTCAGCAATATTTAATTTAACTAACGATTAACTATTATTTAGTGACTATTAAGCGATAGCGAATATAATCGTTATTAACTAAAGTAGGTTTTTATCACTGAGTGTATTAATAATCTACTATTCAAATTTTCTTCATTATGAAATAAATATTTAAGTACACAATTACCATAAAATATAATATAGAATATAGAACGTTACACTAACGGACAAAATTATATGCTACTCATAATGTGAGTCAATAGTCAGATCATAATTTTAAAGAAATCTGTTAAAAATGTTTAATACTACCCGTGAGAAAATCTTCCGTTATTTTGTAATACAATCATTCAATAATAGATTTCTTGTACAATTCTGGATTAGTATGTGTGATATTTTTCAAGTCATTAACATTATTATTTCATTTGCAATCTTCATGTCCCGCTTTATTGAATTTATCTTAGATACCTTCTATAATATTAATGTCTTGATAATTTTCAGAGCAATTTAAAATAAATTATGAAATGTTTGTAAGGATTGGTGCGTTAAAACCGTGTTGCTCTTTTTAAACATGTTTAAATGTTAATAATGTTATAAAAAATATATTATTCTGTCTGGCAAAGTCTGCAGAATCGATAGTATATTTACATACGTATATTACAGCTAAAAACAGAGAATTTTTTAAACTTAAAATTTAAGAATGACATTTTTTCAAAGATAAGCTTCTTAAAAACCGAGAGTAATGGAGAAAAACGACTTTTGGACGTCGACATGGAAGAATCGTGTCGTGGTTATTAAAATATAAAATTGGTGTTGGGCAGTGTTATTAAAAAATGTTTTCAAAGTGAAAACATATAGATTATCCAGCAACATTACAAGACATTAATATTATAAGCACTGATACATTTCAAGGAACAAATCTATGTATAGGTTTTTGTCTTATATAAAAATTTGCCTTACTGAATAATTGAGCTGGTACAAATTACAGGAAGTTTTATCCATTACTAGTATTAAGTATTTTTAATAATTCTATTTAATTATACCGTGTGTGACATTATTTTCAGCCATAGTATATTGTAATTTTATCCAAGTGTAATTTTATTAATTTGATTTAAATTGACAACATTGTGTATTATACGTTTAATTTCTAAAGATGTTGGGTACAATTGGTCTTGTGTCATATAAAAGCAATATTAAGCCCTTATTCTGATAATTTTCAGAGTGTCTTGTACATTGTACTGTACACTGATGTATATATAAAAGTATCCACCAAATAGAATTTCAATTAAAAGCTAACAGTTTATGGTCAATGTTTAATATTTTTAATCAGTAATTGACGATTAATTTTATTAATTGCGATTCCTGACAATTAATTCTTCGTAACTGTAAGTATTAATTAATCGATCAACTCTGTTTTAAAATATTTGTAAAACGTAAAAATAAACATACTTTGCCCATTCTTCCTGTAACGCCACAAAATGTGCTTTCAATGTCGAATTCCCTAGTTTCTCATTATCAAGTGACTTTTCAATCTTTGTTAGTAGCGTTGGAAGTTTTAATGGTAATATGCCTGTCCATCTAACGATGTGTGAATTTGCATTTTCAATTCTATGTTGATCAGAAATAATATCTAATCTACATACACTTGCACATGGTACAGGTACTGCCACTGATGTATCCACACCTGAAGTCAGTGATACAGTAGGTTAAAGTTAAAGTACTTCTGATATACAGTTTTAATGCAAATATTTTGTAATAATATCTAGATACCTATGAAGTTGCACTTGTTAGGATCCATATATTCTGTGGCTTGAGTTTTGACTCTTCGACATGCACATGGAATAAGAGAACTAAGTCCATACAAAGACTCCTTCCTTTCAAAACTTGGACCTCTTACTAAAATTTGAACACCTGTTAAACTAGAATATAAAAGTTGTCTAAATTGGTCCTTTCCTAGTATGGATCTTAAATCTTTGAGTATCACGGTGGCAGGTTTGCCAGAGACTTCCAAGAACTCTGAGTTTGTTTCAGTTTCATTTGATGTTAAATTTAAGTGAACAGGTAATTTAGCATTTACTAAAGTGAATCCTTCGTCAGTTTCTAAAAAGAAAATGTTTTTGGTATAACACAACTTTAGGTATAAGTAATTCTCTGAAATGCAACACATTTTAAGATACTAACCAATTTGATGTTCCAAATCATAATTTAATTCGTCGTCTAACAAGCTCATAGGAAAAATTTCTATGAAATGTCTTGCTCCTGCACTAAGAATCCATACCAGCCACATGTGAATTCTGATTTAATTATAATTTGTTAATAGTTCATTTATTAACACTAGTGCATAACATATATCAAATATAAAACGAACCTTATGAAAACATGTTTTTCATTAGTTATTTCACAAAAAGTCCTGGGTTGTTTATGTGAATTTCTATATGATCCTGATCCATTATTAACCATTGTAAGACGAACAACTCTCTGCGGACATTCTGCTTCTTCCGCAGTATATTTTTTTTCTGCAAAATCTTGCAATTCTCTAATCACTTCCTTCAAATTGTCAACTAAAAAAGGCCACATGTTTAAGAGAAACTGCTTATCCCTCATGAAAACAATGAAACTGCACCACCTTCTGAAACCTCTTGCCTACAAAAAGCACAAGTAATCTTTTGTATTGATGAAGTTTTCCTTTTAGGAGTCTCTAAACTTTAAACATATAATTATTGAGATGATTGGAATAATTTGTTGTAATAGCTACCAAACATGCTTTTTCGTTGCATAATTCACCTGGGCATCTTTTAATGTAAACGTATGACTTAAAACATGCCCCCTGTATTCATCTCCAAAATAGCAAACACCTTCTCTCCCAGGATGTACTTCGCAACTTAAACTCCTTAAATAAAAAAAATTAAAATATAGTCATTTCATTATAAATGTACCAGTAAATCCGATAATGCATGCACCTACGTTCTTAACCCTTTGCAGTCCTAGGTAAGTACATTAAGGATACCCAATAAGTATACTAACGAAGTAACATATACTAATACACTTATTTGAATATATTTAAAAATAATATTATAGTTTGAGTTAACTGTAAATTTTAATTGCATAATATTGTTCAACCCTTTGAGTGTACAAATCCTTAGATTTAAATATTTTCTGTAATTGTTTGTGGCTTGCTATCATTTACACTAATTAAATAAAATATTTTCAGTTTTCACAAAAATTATTCGACACATTTATGCATTCCTAGCACTTAATGCATCAAATAAAGTTCTTAATATCTTACTTCTATGCCCCTCGAATGATAAAATATGATTAAAAAACAAAAAGGAACTTAAATAGAACATGTGCAGTCGCAATAATATAAAAAATATTCTTAAAATCACCGACATTGATTAAAAATAAGCAAAAACTTGATGTCGAGGATTACTCAACATAGGTCTAATTAAAAGGAAACATAATGTTAAGTCAAACTCGATATAGAACCACAAAGGATTAAAACCATACAGTGTATAATATTTTAGTAATAGTACCTAAAACATGCATGTTTTAATAAGCACCAAATATCTTGAGTTAACGATTGTTGAGCAGAGAGGAATGATGTCTTAGTTTCATGTTCGTTACTCAAATATTTCACGTTACCAATGCTTTGACATCCTTCGCATTCATACTGTTCATCTTCCAATATGTTTTGACTACGTCTTAATATTTCCTTAGGTCCATAGAATTTTAATTTCTCTGTATTCTGATTATCATAATTACGATACGTTTGGGTCGTGAATATCACTTTAGGTCCGTGTGATTCACAAAAAATACATAATGCGATCACAGCATTCATTTTTTTATATGTTTATATTATAAAAATATTTGTTCCACATACAAAATCATTTTAATACCGACTTAATTTTTAATTACAATATGCAAATCTTTTCATACATGTTAAATCATCGTGAAATAGGATTACAATTTCGAACTTAACCTCTGCTTGCGGTATCGACTATTTAAATACAAATGAAACACTTGTGACGACAAAATTTAACTTGATCTACACTAATCTAGTTACAGTTCACGTTTTTAAAACCGAACATATAACTTTCTTTTTAGCTTTTTCACGCGATAAGACAAGAACGAAGACAAGTCAAAAGCACGTGACATTATGATTGTCTCTTTTATATATGTCTATTACACACGTTTGCACTTTCGTCCCGATGAAGTGTATTCACATAACACATTTAATTTTCAGAACCTCGCATATGTAAAACAAAAATATACACATTCACATAGCACAACAGGCTATTCATCGTAAGGTACATGAATGTCGGTCAATTTTTTTTCTTATAAATATGGGTAATGTTTGAAACTAAATACAATTCTTCTACGCTTCGTTCTCGATTTTAAGGTTGAGATCTCGCTTCGTACTCGATTTTACACCTAAATAAAGGTAAATTTATATTGTATTTAGCTGTTATAAGAGCATCGATCAGAGCGACGGTAAAAACTGCACGAAAATACTTTCTCACGGTGTGTTTATAGTGGAGTGGAACTGTGATAATAGAATACAATTTTAATTGTTTAAACATGAATAATTCTGGAGAATAATTATCTTCAAGTTCCGCAAAATATCACTTCAGAAAAAGCCTACGCAAATATTTTGTACATCTTAGCTAAAGAATAACATAACAAATTTGTAGGATACGTGTTTTCCTGATCTCATAAAGAAGATTTAACAAACACATTTGTCTATATTCATCGTCAATATATGTATTTATTTATATATCAATGGTGAGAACGACGATAATAACAATGAAAAAGTATAGAATTGCCTCTTGTTCTGCGCGTACTTCAGATTACGAATCGTACAATACGAGAGGCCAGTGAAAGAATTTCCACGTCCTGATTGACTAATGATTGGTTGCTGCGAGTGTTACTCTTGTGACAGGACAATGAGTAAATAGGTATGTAAGTTAAGTACCTATGTAAATAAATAGGTACAGAGAGGAAATGAGAGTGCTCACGCTCATACCCGGGGTTTTAGTTTCACATAGTTGGTTTTAGTCATTTTTTCCTACATCAATACACAGACTTAGTGGTAATTGTGCATAAATGGTCCCACCTCGCCGATTTCGATGATTTTTTAATATAATGTTTTTGCTTTTAATATAATGATTTTGAGCAACTTTTACCTACACATGTAACCGCCGCTCAACCTTAGTTTTCGAGATATTTGTGAAAAACTGCAGCTACTACTTCATTAAATTTTGCTTATGTATGCATGTCCGTGCTGTGCGTATGCGTCAGCATGATGCGACCGCTCGTCAACTGTTTCTACAGATATATCACTACGATCGTCGAACGATCCATCAGTGTCGCCAGCAGTGATGCCAGAATCGTGGAACCGAGGAACTTGCCCCTCCAGCGGCTCGACCGGCTGGGCCCCCC